>MDKI01086158.1:0-23440 GCA_005239505.1 Nicotiana paniculata
AACTTGCACTTATCATTGCATAATAATACTTCAAATTAATCTAACAAACTAAAACATTAAGCACAATACGTCTAATAATTTTAAAATAACACAAATTGTCTCAAATCAACTTAAGATATTAAGTACGAATTTCTGGAAAACGCTTAAGAGAACTCTTCATATGTCTCCTTAAACAACCCGTGCCCTCCCACTTTCGACGAAGATTTAAGACTCGACCACAGTTCTTGCACTTTACTTTGTGAACTGCTTCATTTTCTTCTACCACCTCAAAGTGTTCCCAAACATATGAGCGCACTCTAGAATCACTTGGCATGATTTAACTTGAATTAAAAATTTGAGTTTGAGAAATGAGAGATGAATGAAGAAATGAAGAAGGGGAAGGGGGGTGTATTTATAGTTTTTCAAAGGGCTAAATAAGTAATTACAAAAACTGTTATTTTTAAAAAAAATTGTCCAAAAAGGGTTATTCTTGCAAAATATCCATTGGGAAATGGTCAAATTTGAAGGCCAATGGTCATATGACTTAAAAAAAATTAGATTATAGCTGTTGAACCGGTCCGGGCTGGTTAAACGGTTCAATAATATTTTTCATTGACCGATTTTGACTGGTCCGGTTAACCGGATTTTTTAAAACGGACCAACTCCCCTTACCCCCCAACCCAGCCCACCCGGCCTCCTAACTACCAGTCCAAATCGATCCGGGTTACAATTGGTCTGGGCCAGTTCGAAAACGGGTCAATCTGACCCGTTAAACATGCTTAAAATAAACTTAGGAAGAGGAGCAGGTAACACACAAAAACACACTAGCTTGGGAATGCTTAAAGTAGTGAGAATCTTTCATGAAGATCACATACAGTAGGTGTAAGAATTCATACACACATACACATATTGAGCTAAATAGACCTAAGGGAGTCAGAAATCGAGGGCGTATACCAAACTTAGAGTTTTAGGCAAGTTTAAAGGCTAGAAAAGCATAATACTACAAGACAACAACAAACAAAGAACCATAAGTAGAGATGACATAAAATCGTATTGATTTACTGAAGCTCAAGTGGCAAAGATACACAAGGTATGAACACAAGAAAAGATATTAAATTGCGAGGGTCACAAATGCGTACCAGTAGAAACTAACGAACAAGTAAAGGAGAAAAGCAAATTTAGCAATATTTCAAAAATCAGTAGAAACAGAGGATAGCAAGACCCCAATCCCAGTGCGTCAGAGTTCACAAGGACTTCTGATGATCCCTGAGTAGTGCTCACACTGGGGAGGTTGAGAATGCAAATTCTAATAGCCTTGTCTTTCAGTCGGCCAAAAATAATAGATTCAGGATAGTATCGAGTGAGTGAGAATAAGAGAGAATAGTTCTTAAGGTCTATCCCTAGGGGAATAAGGGTAAGGTGTTTATATAGTAGTTAATTTAAACAAACAAACATGGAAAAATAGTCAATCAAACACAAATAAGGAAAGAAGAGCATGTAAAATCGATTT
This sequence comes from Nicotiana paniculata, assembly GCA_005239505.1. Taxonomy (NCBI): domain Eukaryota; kingdom Viridiplantae; phylum Streptophyta; class Magnoliopsida; order Solanales; family Solanaceae; genus Nicotiana; species Nicotiana paniculata. Next base: position 1,490 of record MDKI01086158.1, read on the forward strand.
AGAACCAAATTAAGAGAATCTTGGTGAATCAGACCCATATAATCTTTCCATGAATGTATACAGACAAAAAATAGTCTAAATCTTTAGGAGTAAGCCGGATTTCTCTTGATTCAGAAGATTGGTACTTGCCAAAAATAAGGCAAGTACTATGTAATACCATAGTCTTGTAAGAAAAAACGAAATAATCCATAAAAGGTAAGTAAATCACGGTAGGAATCCATGAGTTAATCGAATTTGGTGAAAGTTAGTGAATGCGGCTAGGGTTTCTAAAGGAGGGAGGAGAAGGTTCGAGAGAGTATGAAGGTGGCTGATTAGAGAATAGTGGTTTTTAGGGTTGGGTTAGGGAGATATAAGGAAAGGGGAAGGGCTATTGTGGGTCGTTGATCATCTAAGATCAACGACCATGATTAAGGGGAAGTGGGGCGGGTCGCGACCGGGTCAGGTGAATGGGGTTGTATGGTCTGGGCTAAGGTTTTGGGGTCTGGGCTGGTGTATTGGGTCCGAAATTAACTCAAAAAATTGGGCCATGGTTTAAATGCACGAAATTTATAAAAATAATTAATAAATAATGAAAATATTATTTAAGTGGTAAAATTTTGAAAACTTAACATTATAAAAATATTTAAAAAATGCTATTTAAACATAAATAATGTAATAAATATAATTATGTATAGAATATAGGCTATTATTGTAAAAATTGTGTAAATAGCTCAAAAATGCAAAATGTAAGTACATAAATGAAGTAATAGTGTATATGCAGGTGTAAATAATAAACTCGGATGATTAAGTCAACACAAAGTAATTTGAAGGAGTAATTAACAAATATTCGAGTAATTTTAAATGCAAGAAAATCAATTTTAAATCTTTAAAAATTATAGAAAATTATAAAAAATACTTATACGACCCTTGTAAATTATAGCTTGTTCGGATGGTTGTTACACATCATTTCATAATGTATCATATTGTATTGCATTGTATTGTACTGTATCGTTTGATGAATACAATGTTTGGATAAATTATATCATTTGTTGTTGTTTCATGATATCACACACCAGAAATATAAAGAATAAACTTGCAATGTTATAAATAAAAATTATGATACGCGATAAATTTATTATATAAAAATGTAGGGTAAATAATAAAATAAAATTATTTAATAATAATGAAGGATGATATGAGAGAAAAAGACAAGATAACGATGCAACCACACAAAATCGGTCGTTACATAAAGTGGCATATTTCGTCATTACGTAACGACAAATTTAACGATACGATATAATAAAATTTAAGTAACAACCAAAATAAACATCGTGTTTAAAGTAACAATACGATACAATACAACAGGTAACAACCATCCAAACAAGTTGTTAGGTAATGATGCGAAATGATATTTTGGAAGTATATGGAATACATTATAAAATATGAGGGCAAAATTGGGTATGAACAGCTGCCCCTTTTTACTCGGGAACGATGAAAGAGTTGTCGGGTAAATAAAATAACGACCAATTTTTTTCCGAAATGAGTGGGGATGATGCATTTTGAAAAATGGGGGCCGAACCATGGTTCCTGAGTTACCTACATATCCCTGATGTTACTGGAATCGGGTCCTGTGTAGTTTTGGATCTAATGGCGAAGGAAATCGATGGACTTGTTATAAGAGATCATGTGTTTCGAAAGAGGATCTTTGGATATTTTAGTGTCGTGAGTAGAGGATAATTTCAGGTGGAGCTATGAATGTGAATTTGAACATTACAGATGTATAAGTAAAATATTTTAGCGGTTAAGGGATAAAGGATAATCAATTGCTGATCATCGATTATGTTTGAGATGATAGAAGGATGTGAACGTTGTGAATGGAAATCGGAGAGAGAATTGCTCCTGCTTGTGTAAAGGTTACCTCTCGAGTTACCTGCAAAACTTAAAACACGATGCACACGAATATATGAGGTTGTTGCAGAAATTTAAACATGATGTAAATTCCCTTCGGACCATGAGAATTGCCTTTGGAAGATGAGGATGATGTCCTTAGACCATGATGTCCTGGGCCATGAAGCATATGATAAGGGACTCACAGGCCATGAAATGGTGTCCTCGGGCCATGAGGATGGTGCCTCTGGACTATGACGCCTTTGAATAATGATATGCAGTTTCAAGAGATCCTTCGGCCATGGCATGATGTCTTTTGGCTATGCGGATGATGCCTTTAGACTATGACGCGTTCAGACAATGTGGTGATGTTTCAGCCCATGACTTGAAAAAATGCGGCGATGTTGATTGTTCGATAGAGGAAATCGGCAATGCTTAGCCACATGTGATAATGAAGAGAATTCGTGCTTAACCTTGTGTGAGATGAGGGTAGTGCTAGCCCTACGTATATAATGAGGATAGTGATTATTCCTATGTGAGTGAAGACAGCGTTTAGCCTTATGCAATGACGGAGGCAATGCTTAACTTCATGCAAAGAGCGGAGATAGTTCTTAGTCTCATTCAAGGGAAGGCAATGCTTAGACTTATGCAATAATGGAGGCAGCGCTTAGCCTCATGAAATGTAGCGGAGATAGTGCTTAGTCTCATGCAAGGGAAGACAATGCTTAGGCTTATGCAATAGTGGAAGCAGTGTTTAGCCTCTTGTAGTGTAGCAGAGGTAGTGCTTAGTCTCATGCAAGGGAAGGCAATGCTTAGCCTTATGCAATAATGAAGGCAATGTTCAGCCTTATTCAAAGAATGGAGACAATGCTTAGTGTCATGCAAGGAAAGACAATGCTTAGACTTGATGATGGAGGCAATGCTTAGCCTCATGCAATGTAATGTAGACAATGTTTAGTCTTCATGCAAGAGAAGGCAGTGCTTACTGCTTAGCCTTATGCGATAGTAGAGGCAGTGCTTAACCTCATGTAGTGTGGCGGAGACAGTGCTTAGTCTCATGCAAGGAAAGACAATGCTTAGCCTTGTGCAATGATGAGGGTAGTGTTTAGCCCTGTGCAGGAAAAACAATGATTAAATGTGAGAAAAATGATTCTTAGTTTGACGCGTTTGTGATTGGCGACTTCTGTCGATGTGAAGATAGTGGTCTTGTTGTATGTATATGTTCGTGGACGTGTTTGTTATATCCCTCGCTCCTGCATTCAAAGAAAAATAATGAGTTCCGGGGGGAAGGTTTGTTCGTACCTTCTATTCTTCGTTTCATCCTTGCTCCTTTTCTTGAGGTCTTGTTTGAGTCACCCTGGGTAATGTCTAGCTACTACAAAAAATGAATTCGGAAAATATGCATTCGTGATAAATCGTTTATACTAAAAATGGACTTTGTTCAAAACGTGTGATGATGCATAAAACAAATAATGTTTGAATCGGAGACTGTGCCACGTTTTGAGACATTGCAACCTCTTCAAATCGGAATATTGAGGACCCTCCTCAAAATTCTATCCCAGTTTATATGCCCACTTCTGGAAATACTCTTCTTGGTAATCCTTGACATAATAAGATCCGACAAACTTGAAATCTTGCCCCAGTTTCTGACCATAGAGAGGAAAGAATATTTTATTATGATGTGATCGGACTCACAAGGCTGCCTACGTATTCCCTCTTAAACGGGAATCAGGCTGCCTAGGAACTCAATGCAAACATAATCTTAAACATAATATCTCTTGACTGCATCTGATTTGATAGGTTTTGACCATATCTCTCCATCCATCTCTGCAATTATAAGTTCTCCTCCCGCCAGTACTCAGTGAACCATGTAAGGGCCTTGCCAGTTGGGTGAGAATTTCCCCTTTGCTTCATTCTGATGCAGGAAGATCCGTTGCAGCACCAATTTCCCCGGTGTGAATTGCCTCGATCTAACCTTTTTGTTGAAAGCCCTTTCCAGTCTATTCTGATAGAGTTGTCCGTGACGCACTACATTCATCCTCTTACCATCAATGAGAGCCAATTGTTCATACCAACTTCGTATTTCCACATCGCTGAGCTCGACGTCTTCTATGATTCTTAATGAGGTAATCTCCACTTCGGCGGGAATAACGACTTCAATACCATAGACCAGTAGATAGGGAGTTGCCCTAGTTGACGTATGAACTGTGGTGCGGTACTCGAGCAAAGAAAATGGTAGCTTCCGTGCAATTGCTTGTAGTTGTCCACCATTTCCTCAATATCTTCTTGATGTTCTTGTTTGTGGCTTCTATGAGTCCATTCATCGGCGACATGTATGTTGTAGAATTCTGATGCTTGATCTTGAATGTTTCACACATAGCTTTCATCAGATCATGCTGATACTGGTGGCATTGTCAATATTGATTTACTCAGGTACTCCAAATCTACAAACAATACGATCCCGAACAAAATCCGCTACCACTTTCTTAGTGACAACCTTATAGGAAGCGGCTTCAACCCATTTTGTGAAGTAGTCTATCGGCACCAAAATGAATCTGTGTTCGTTTGAAGTAGCGGGTTTAATTGGTCTGATGACATCCATGCCCGAAGCAGAGAAAGACCACTGTGAACTCTTTGCATTGAGTTCGTTGGGTGGTACTCGTATCATATCAACATGTATCTGGCATTAGTACTTTTGAACACATACGATGCAGTTTGTTTCCATGGTCATCCCAAAATACCATGCTTTCAATATTTTCTTGGCCAGAACGAACTCATTCATGTGAGGTCCGCAAGTTCCGGCGTGTATTTCTTCAAGCAATCACGTATCGCAACAATCCCAAGTCAGGGGTCCTTCTATATAGAATTCCTCCACTCTGAAAGAAATGGTTGGCCAATCATCGAAGCGTGCGCTTCTGAGTGTGTGTAGCATTCTCTGGGTATTCTCCTTTCTCCAAGTACTCATTGATATCGTGGAACCATAGGTTTCCGTCAAACTCTTCTTCAACATGAGCTCAATAAGCTAGTTGCTTACAAGGTAGCCAATGCATCTGCGAACTCATTCTGGATCCTTGGAACATGTTCGAATTCTACATTTGTGAACCTCTTGATCAACTCTTGTGCATAATGCAAGTTGGCAATATTTTAGCGTTCTTGGTAGCCCATTCTCCTATTACATGGTGTACCAATATATCAGAATCTCTCTTTACCAGCAACTCCTGAATGTTCATGTTGATGGCCAGTTTGAGTCCTAAGATGCAGGCCTCGTACTCCGCCATATTGTTGGTGTACGGGAACCTGAGCTTTGTGGATACGGAATAATATTGACCGGTTTCTGATACCAAGACAACTCTGATGCCCACTCCCTTGAAGTTTGTTGCTCCTTCGAAGAACATTCTCCAACCATAATATGTTTCGACAATATCTTCTCCTACAAATGATACTTCCTTGTCGGGAAAATACATCATCAATGGTTCGTATTCTCCATATACGAGGTTCTCTTCCAAGTGATCGGCCAATGCTTGCCCCTTGAGTGCCTTCTGAGTTACCTAAATGATGTCGAACTCACTTAGCAATATCTGCCACTTTGCTAACTTGCCTGTAGGCATGAGTTTTTGAAAGATGTACTTCAGCGGGTCCACCCTTGATATGAGGTAGGTAGTGTACGCACAAAAATAATGTCTCAACTTCTTGGCTATTCATGTCAAAGAACAACAGGTGCTCTCCAGCAAAAAATACTTGTCCTCGTAAGGTGTGAACTTCTTGCTCAGATAATATATCGCCTGCTCTTTCATCCCAATTTCATTATGTTGCTCCAGAACGTCGCCAAAGGCTCCATCCAACACGGACATATACAACAACAGAGGTCTTCCTGGTTCTAGCGGGACCAACACGTGCGGTTTAGTTAAATATTCCTTGATTTTGTTGAAGGCTTTTTGGCATTCCTCGGTCCATTTTGTCACAACATCTTTCCTCAACATTTTAAAGATCGGCTCACATATCACTGTTGATTGTACTATAAAACGGATTATATAATTGAGGCGTCCGAGGAAACTCATCACATCTTTCTTGTTCTTTAGCGACGACAAGTCTTGAATAGCTTTGATTTTCGATGGGTAAAGATCAATACCACGGAGGCGGATGATGAAACCCAACAACTTCCCAGCAGGGACTCCGAAGGCACATTTTGCGGGGTTCAACTTCAAATTGTATTTTCAAAGTTTGTCGAAAAACTTCTTTAGGTCTGCTATGTGGTCTGAACTCCTTTTGAATTTTATGATAACATCATCCACATACACCTCTATTTTTCTTACACACCGTAATATTACGTCGATATTTTGTCCTGCAGTATTATATTATGATTATGTTCGTCTTGCAGTACTACATTACGATGATGTTACACTTTTCAGTATTAAATTACGATGATGTTGCACCCTATAGTATTGTACGTTGAATTTGTCGTAAGGTAATTGACATCGGTCCAAGGAAAAGATTATTTGGAAATTATAAGTATTGTGCTATTTCAAACAAGTGATAAGTAAATTCATGAAGATGAGAGGGGGATCAAGTCAAAGAAAATGAATTTTCGTCCAAGTTTGGCATGTAGGGATAAAATACGACCCGAGCTAAAATACTCGGTATTTATGGACTAGTGTCATACGAGGTACCACATGACCATGATAATAAGGGTATAAGGTATGTGAAGAGTGAGTAGTATTTTAAGTGAAAATAATTCTCAATTATGTGGGTAATTGGTTAATTATCGGGTAACAGACATTACCTAGTTAATTATTAAAATATGAGATAAGACATTACCTAGTTAATTATTAAAAGGACTTATCGGTAGTGTTACATAAAGGCAAATAAAGAGGCAAAGTTAGCAGTTATGACGGCTAAGAACGCAACGTTTGCTCATTTATACAAGGAGCTCGAGGGAAAAGGCAGAGACAAGAGGTTGTACCGGTTGGCCAAGGTGAGGGATAGGAAAGCCCGTGACTTAGACCAAGTCAAGTGCATGAAGGACGATGATGGAAAAGTGTTGATGGACGAGGCACTCATTACGACAAGATGGCAGACATACTTCCATAAACTGTTGAATGAGGAGGGGATAGAAGCATTGCGTTGGGTGAGTTGGAGCACTTCAGGAGTCGACGGGATTTTGGGTACTGTAGGAGGATTATGGTAGAGAAGGTGGAAGGGGCAATGCATAAGATGTGTAGGGGCAGAGCAACTGGGCCAGACGAAATCCCGGTGGATGGAAGAGCACAGGGCAGGCAGATTTGGAGTGTCTCACTGGGTTGTTTAATGTTATTTTTAAGACGAAGAAGATGCCCGAAGAATGTAGGTGGAGTACGATGGTTCCTCTTTACAAGAACAAGGGTGATATCCAAAATTGCGGCAATTATAGGTGTATCAAGTTATTGAGTCACACTATGAAGGTTTGGGAAAGAGTGGTGGAGGCCAGGGTGAGGAGGTGCATGTTAATTTCCGAGAATCAATTTGGATTCATGCCGGGGCATTCGACTATGGAAGCGATTCATCTGGTAAATAGATTAGTGGAGCAGTACAGGGAAAGAAAGAAGGATTTGCATATGATGTTTATTGACCTTGAGAAGGCATACGATAAAGTTCTGAGGGAGGTCCTGTGGATGTTTTTGGAGGTTAGCAGCATTCCGGTTGTGTACATTAGGGCGATTAATGATATGTATGATGATGCTACGACTCAGATGAGGACTGTGGGTGGTGACTCAGACCATTTCCCTGTGGTGATGGGGTTGCACCAGGGATCGGCTCTTAGCCCAATTTTGTTTGCCTTGGCGATGGATGTACTGTCGCATCACATCCAAGGGAAGGTGCTTTGGTTCATGTTATTTGCCGATGATATAGTGTTGATTGACGAGATGCATAGTGGAGTTAACGCGAGGTTGGAGGTTTGGAGACAGACCTTGGAGTCTAAAGGTTTCAAACTGAGTAAAACCAAGACAGAATACTTGGAGTGCAAATTCAGTGAGACCCATGATGCAGACGTAAGTTAAGCTTGATGACCAATTTATCCCCAAGAGAGCGAGTTTTAAGTATCTCGGGTCTATTATCCAGGGTAACGAGGAGGTTGACGAAGATGTCACACATCGCATCGGAGCGGGGTGGATAAAGTGGAGGATTGATTCCGGTGTTCTGTGTGATAGGAATGTGTCGTTAAGACTTAAGGGTAAGTTTTATCGAGTGGTGGTTCGACCCGCTATGATGTATGGGGCTGAGTGTTAGCCAATCAAGAACTCCCACGTGCAGAAGATGAGAGTAGCAGAGATGAGGATATTAAGATGGATGTGTGGGTGTACCAAGAGAGATAGGATTAAGAAAGAAGCTATCCGGGATAGAGTAGGAGTAGCCTCCGTGGAGGACAAGATGCGGGAGTCGCGGCTGAGATGGTTCGGACATGTTAAGAGAAGAAGCATTGATGCCCCTGTCAGGAGGTGTGAGAGGTTGGCCATGGAGGGTTTGAGAAGGGGTCATGGTAGACCTGAAGTATTGGGGAGAAGTGATTAGGCCGGACATGGTGCTGTTTCAGCTCACTGACGATATGACACTTGATAGGAGGGTGTGGAGGTCGAGGATTAAGGTAGAAGGTTAGTAGGTAGTTTATAGTGTTCACAGATAGGCTTAGTAGTATGCATTCCCTTCATATTCTTAGATTTTTATTACGTTATGTGGTTTTGTTCGACTCAGGTATTGTATATTTGATTCTATTTATCCTTTATCTGTCCTTTTTATTTTTTTATTTTTTTTCTCCCATCTCTCCTCCTTTCTTGCTTCCCCCTTCTTCTTCTTGCCCTTCCTTAGTCGAGGGTCTATTAGAAGCAGTCTCTCTACCTGCATTAGGTAGGGGTAAGGTCTGCTTACATACTACCCTCCCCAGACCCCACATGTTGGGATCAAACTAGGTTTGTTGTTATTGTTGTTGTTGAGATAAGACTAACACCCCCAAGACGTGGCAACAAGAGTGGAAGGGCTCAAAGCCCAATTATGTGAATCTTGAACCTTTTTAAAAGGTGGCACACTTAAGACCCTTACCACGTATTGAGGGCCTCACTTTGCTGGCCATTGGTTTCTGCATTTTGACTCAACATTCTAAAGTTAAAATCTTAAAGTAAGGAACCTCATATGAGACACTATTATTCAAGTGTTTGGTATATACCGTATATGCATGTGTGTTGCCTAGTCTGCTCTAATGGTCTTTCCAAGTTCTTTTCTCTTGATCTTAATCTCTTCAAATTTCAACAAAACTATCCGTACCGTTTTACATCATTTTCTAAAGAGCTTAATTCTTGTTTTTCATAGTTACTTAAGGAGAAGTTTTGGCCAAGATGGTCTTTGCATAAGCAACGAGCTTTTCATACAACTTGTTCCGTGTTTTGTCGCAATTAACGTGTGTTAGAGGATTGTCAAGAGAGTTGACTCAGGTATGTTAAGATAATCCCTTCTTTCTTTTGGTATGATCCATACGATACAAATGAAACGAGCAAAATTTGCAACTTTCATAAATGACTCTATTCATAGAAATACTAGGGGTGCCTATATTCTTATTATTATTATATCTTCTGTTCATGGGTCTCAGAAAAATAGGTATTTGATAAAGTTTATCCGAAAGGCATATTGATTTTTTATGGCATTCCGAGAAAAGCTTATTAACATATTTCTTATGCATTTCGTGCATTTATACATGTACATTGACCCATGACCATATGGCGTTATATACGCGTATATATGTATATTATATTAATATGGGATATGAAAAAAAGGTACGGCGTTATATACGCACCACCACCTGATCATCTGGTATACGTTGATGATTTGCCCACAGTGGCCGAGATGATATGACGGAATGTCCTCAGAGGCCTGATGATGTTATAAGACATGTACCTACACACGACATGACATTCATACGCATATGCATGACACTATAATTATTTCATGAATTACAGAGTTATCTAGACATACAGGTTGAGTCATTTACTCTATATTTCTTCCATCTATGTTATGTACTTATTTATGTGCCTTACATACTCGGTACATTATTCGTACTGATGTCCCATTTGCATGGGGACGCTGCATTTCATGCCCGCAGGTCCCGATAGACAGGTCAGGAGCCTCCAAGTAGGCTATCAGCTCAGCGGAAGATGCCGGTGCGCTCCATTTGCTTCGGAGTTGCTTGTTTGGTTAGTATGATTTAGACGTGTATTGTTTGGTATTGCGTGACTTTGTCCCGACCTTTATGAAAATTATGTATTCTTAGAGGCTTGTATATAGATGTCATGTACGTAAAAGATTGTATGGCTTTGTCGGCCTATGTTCAATAAACGAGTGATAATTTTGGTCTTATAGGCCCGTATGTCTTATGTATAAGTTGGTATCACATGTTGTATTCTACTTATCTCACGGCAGCCTTCTGGCTCAGTTATCTATGATAAGTAAGACATGAAAGATACATTATGTTGGTACTCGGTTGAATAAGGTACCGGGTGCCTGTTGCGGCCCATAGGTTTGGGTCGTGGAAATTTTCTTATGTATCATGTTGTGAAAAAGAGTCGTCATGACCCTCATGTAGGTGGCCCTAGAATTTTTCAAACCAAATGGCACCATTTTGTAACAGTATATCCCCCATGGTGTGATAAAGGTTGTCTTTTGGCGTCCTCCTCATCCATCCAAATCTAGTGATATCATACGAAGCAATCCACAAAGGAATGGAGTTCAGTCTTAGCGTAGTTTTTGATAAATATGTGTATGTTGGGAAACGAAAAATCATCCTTAGGACTTGCTCTGTTCAGGTCTTTATAGTCAACACACACTCTGACTTTACCATCTTTCTTTGGAACCGACACCGATGTTGGCTAAACAGGTTCGGTATTCAACCACTCGAAGAACCTAGGCTTTGATTTGCGTGGTAACCTCTTCTTTTATCTTCAGACTCATATCTGTCTTGAATTTTCTGAGCTTCTTCTTTACTGGCGGACACATGGGTTTGGTGGGTAGCTTGTGAGCTACTATGGATGTGCTTAACCCAGTCATGTCATCGTATGACCATGCGAAAATATCCTTATATTCCTTTAGAAACCTGATATACTCTTCCTTCTCTGACGCTGATAGATGAATGCTTATGCGAGTTTCTTTGACTGTTTTAGAATACCCTAAGTTAACTCCCTCAGTTTCATCTAAGTTGGACTTTGGTTTGTTCTCAAAATTCTTTACTTCTTTGATAATTTCCTCAGGTATTATATCATCTTCTGAATCACTGTCCTTATGTTGAGTTGTCTCATTACATGTCACAGTCGTAGGTTCATCGGATATGTAATAATTGCGCTAAAAATAATGTAGAAAGATAATAATAAATGTGAAAAGAAATAACGCATTAATAAAGCTTAAAATTGTCAACAAGTAAAACAAAATACTGAAAATGTCTTCAATGCTCAAAACAATTTAAAAACAAGTCATGCTAATTCTTCCAGGCTACCCAGGTACTCGACGAGCCCGGGATGGTCCAACGGTCCAGTTCTTGAGAATAGCCCATTCTCTCACTATTTGAATAGTAAGGTATTCCTCCTCCTCCTCAATCAAAAATTGCACTGCTGTCCATATCTTCCTCGCCTAGAACCAGCTTCCTCATACCGGTCAAAATCTCATCTTCCTCGTATCCCCACATCATGTCAGTCTGGCGGAATGTCTGGTGTAATGGTGTTATAGGTTGTTCCGGCGGATGGTAATTGGCGCGCCACAATGATGTCCAATCCTGATATTCTTGCACGGTATATTCATACCCGAGCCCAAAGGTCTTGCCATGATACTACGGTCGTATCAGTTCTGCGATCCCCTGAAGCATTCGGCCAAGACCCTCACCCATTTCATATCCTATCGACAACAATATGCTTTCTATATTATTGCTCCACCGTTGATCCTTCTCAATTGCGTTACCCGCTCAATGCGATGGTAGGTTTCTCCTCCCAATTTCCTTATGTTTTCGATGAACTGAATGGTCTGGTTGGTGTAGATAGGGTTTCTTCTGTCTCCAGGAATGATCACCTCTTGATGATTCCACTCGAACTTCACAACCTGGTGCAGACTAGAAGCCACTTCCCCAGCCGCATGTATCCACGGTCATCCCAACAATAGATTGTAAGTGGAAGATATATCTAGCACTTGGAATTCGACTTCAAACCAAGTTGGGCCCATCTGTAGATCAATTTTGACTTCTCCAATAGTGGCTATCTGAGATCTAATGAATTCTTTCACATTCATGCTTCCCATCCGTATCTCATGCATGCCTTTGCCTAATCTTTTCAAAGTGGTCATCGGGTATATATTCAGGCTCTAACCTCCATCTATCAGGACCCTGGCAATGAACATGTCTTCAAATTGCACAGTGATGTGCAATGCCTTATTGTGGCTCAATCCTTCAGGTGGTAACTCATCTACGTGGAAAGTAATTTTATGACCCTCCAGCACCTGCCCAACCATGTTATCCATCTCTCTGCTAGTGATACCAGCGGGTACCTAAGCTTCACTTAGAACTTTCATCAAGGCATTCTTGTGTGTGTTTGAATTTTGCAATAGTGATAAAATGGATATCTAGACGGGAGTCTTGTTCAGGTGGTCAAAAATAGAGGAGTCCCTTTCTTGTACCTTCCTCCAAAGATCGTCAGTTCTTGTTTCAACGACATGCGGTTTAGATGTAGCTTTTTTCTTGTTCCTCCAAGATTCCCAGGCGTGTAAACTCTACCAGTTCTAGACATACCATGAACAACCCCTCTTTCTTCCATCTTGGATTTTCCCTTTCTTCTTTCCTTGGCAACATAATCCCATGGGAAGACATCAGACTTATAAGATGGTGTAGGAGATACTATCACAGTTAAAGGTGTAGCTACCTCGACCTAACAGTGCCTGAGTTTGCACCACAATCGGTGAGAGGGTGACAAGAGATGTTTTGGGAGTATCCCCCTCTCGAATAAGACCAATAGATTGCTCCTGATCCCATTCCTCATCAGTTTCTATCACATTCACTCCCTGAACCCTATGATATGGGAGAGGGTTATTACAGACATTTGGTGCGACTTACTTTGCTTGTATAACCTTAGTGTCAATCAGTGTCTGAATCTTGTCCTTTAACATGCGGCACTCCTTAATGGTATGACCCTTTATGCCTGAGTGATAGGCACAAGTTTTATTGGGTTAATCCATTGGGAAGGGTTCTAAACAACAACAACAGTAATAGGGGTGACGTAATCAGCGACCTTCAGTCTTTCATACAGTTGGGTTATGGGTTCAGCAATTGGGGTGTATTGTCTGAGAGCTCTGCGATCAAAGTTTGGTTGTGGCTTTGGGTAGTTTTGGCGGGCGAGTGGAGGTGAATGTTAATATGAAGGTTGAGTGTTAGAGGCATGGTAGGTGGTGGTAGGGTCTTGGTATTTGGAGGTGAGGGTTGATATGTGGGTGGAGGTGTTTGGTATGTAAGGGAAGACTTAGGGCCCTGGGCTATCATCATGGAACCCATTTCTTTCTTCTTCGAGATACCTCCTAATTGCAAGGCTTTGTTTGTGGCTTGTAGTGCCTCGAAATTGGTCACCATCCCACTCTTGATTCCTTCTTCTATCCTTTCTCCTAACCTGATGATGTACGAGAACTTGTGATTCTCGATGACCATCAATCTTTCATAATACTATGGATCTTGATCTCTAAAAAAGAGCTTGTTCATTTGTTCCTCTTCAAGTGGCAGCCTCACTTTTGTGGCCTCTGATCTCCGATGATTATCATACTCATGGAAGGTCTCTATCGGCTTCTTCATGAGGTTCTGGATGTAGAAAACGTCTGGCGCATTCTCTGTATTGAACCTGATTCTGTCCATAAAATCCGATGCCATTATCACCCAATTTTCCCACTTCTTGGTATTCTAGCTAATGTACCAAGATAAGGCGTCTCCTTTAATACTTCGCATGAACAATTTCATGTGGATTTGCTCGTTTTTACCCACTCCTACAATCTTGTCACAATAGGTTCTCAGATGTACCTTTGGATCACCAGTGCCATCAAACATCTCAAACTTGGGAGGTTTGTAACCCTCCAGTAGTTCTACATCTGGCTGGATACACAAATCTTTGTAGTTTAAACCTTCAACACCCTTCTCACCTTCAACACTTTGGACTCTCCCTGTCAGTTTCTGGAGTTCTTCTGCCATGTTCTAAATGTGCAGGTTCCTCTCGGTCGGTTTAGGTGTGGATAGGGTTTGTTGTGGGGTACGGGGTAAGGTTTCCACGTATATTGGGTTTCCTTGATGAGTTCCTAGAACTTGGGTATATGGGTGATCATTGATTGAGGTTTGAGGGGGATCGGGGGTAGGTTTTGGTGCATTTTGAGGAGTGTGATAAGTGGTGGTTTGTGGATATTGAGTTAGGTAATGGTGGTATTGTTGAGGGATTTGCACTGGTGGTGGGTTAAGGTTTTGGGGAGGTGCGGGGTTGTGATATTGGCGCGATGCGGGAGTATTCAAAGCTATCAGTGGTGGATTCTAGTTTTGTATGTTTCTTGGCGGTGTTTGGTTTTGAGTGGTTGTGTTTTGCTGGTTGATGTTGGGAACATTTAGAGTAAGGGAAAGGTCATATTTCGGACCTAATCGAGCTCACCCTGCAACTCCAAGATTTTCTGCTCCATGTGTAAGACCAACTCATTATGTTCTGGCGTAATTCTCCCATCTGAGGTTTCAACATTCTTTTCCACGGTAGCATTGTCTTTTCTAAAACCACTTAAATAATCCATATTCCCTTTGCATTTGCCTTTGTTTTTCGGATCGCTAGGTGGAGGAGGAAGTGGAGGACCTCTGGATCTAGTGTGGTATGTTGATGATGCCAATATGCACGAACCAACCTCTGGGAATGGGAATAATCAAAAGATAATAAAAATAAAAGGTCAGTATGACGAAGTGAAAGAGTGTTTGCAGTATTTAAACATATATCACATAAGGTCATGCAATAATTCGCGTCCTAATTTTGTAGACCTCATTGCTCCTGAGGTAGGCCTAAGCGAAAAATATACTTGGAGAAAATTTATGCCTACATTTGCTTCATTTCATTAGTGCAAAAATGAGCCAAAACAATCTTCCACTAAATCGAAATAATAATTATAAAGTCACTGATGGCATTAAGCCTTGTTACATTGAAATCTAATCTAAGCTAGAAAGTAGTAAAGAATATTATCTCCTAATCTACTTGGTCCCTGAAGGACCTTCTCCATGTTAGGCCCTCTTGACCCCATCAATCATGTTTCCCAGATCGCGCATGTCCAGTAGCAAGTAAGCCTTTGCCTGCTTCCCTCATTCATCATCGTCTATGCCTTCACAATACCAAAGCCTTTTTCTTATCTTTCCTTGTAGATCCATCATCCTTTCTCTAGATATTCTAACCTCTCTGTCGACTTAGTGGCAATCTTCTTCCATTCCCTTATTGCCTCCATGTTCACTTTATGTTGTTCCAGATTTTTAGCTTCTGATTTGAACACCCTTTTACATAGCCTCTTATACTTCACCTGTGCCTCAGCCACCTCGTCTATGATCCTATCTTTCATATTGACCCCCCAGTTTGACATCCCCAGCTATGTCATCTTCTAACCATGAGATATAGTAGTACATATGACCGACGTGATACCTGTCTGGTTTAATGGTTTCTACTTCCATGATGATCATTTGGTTCCATATGTGTTGCAATTAAACTTGAATGAGATGACATCCCCTTTGAAATTCACCTTATATTGAAACATGTTGGAAACCCGAGGTATGACTTGTTTCCTTCTAGCTTGCCCTATACCCTTATAGAATCATAAGGGTAGATGCCTCACAACCCAATCAACACTAAGTAATTCTTTTAGATCTGATAATGAAATCACTACTTGGAAACCATTCAAACATCCAATGCACTTGCTCGTCTTTCAGACTGCTGAAGAAATGCACCCAACTTACAGCATCAGGCTTTGCAAACCTGTCTGGAATGAATGTCAACCTTTTTGGATGATGACTGGCTACATAGTCATTCAGTGGCCTCCATAGAAGCTCCTGGAGATACTCTCCCCTCTGAAAGTGTTCCAGCAGCCATATTTGTAGCAAGAGATTACAACCCTCAAAGTGTCTGGACCCATGCTCACACCGATCTAGAGCATGATACATATCAGCTAGGATCATCGGTATGATAGTGTACTTCTGCCCTCATGATGAAGGTGATATGATTTGTTATGCCCATAACGCTCATAGATAAATTCAAAAGGGATGTATGATTTCTTCAGAGAAACAAGTTCATCATTCTTCTTAAAACCTAACATTTTTTTAAAATCGCGTGGAGTGCGCTTCTCTGTTACCATAGTCCAGGACTATTCCATGGTAACTTGGCGAAACCCCCTATTTCTTCCAGGAGAGGAGTCATTTCTATATTTCCAAATCAAAAAATATATCTTTTCTCATCCCAGGACATGATTGAAACCTCGATCAGTTCTCTGTTTGGTTGAATGTTCAGCAAAGATGGCAGGTTACCCAAAACCCTCCTCACATGATTTCTGTCACATGGCGCAAGGTCTTTCTAATCGTCAATTAATAGAGGCGGGATATTCTACACCATACCGAACTTGGAGATTTCGTGCCTTATTTTTTGCAAACAAATAAAAGTTAGCCTTTTTCCCCTTCATATTTGACTATTTACGCAATAATGATCAACAGGTTGGCACGTTTTTTCCAAGTAATGCACATAGTATGATGGTGTCCTTTGGGATTATGAAAATCTTGTTGCAATTTGGACAACGTTCATCTAAGCGGGTTGTTATGTTAATGGCGTCTAAATCCGTACCAGGTTTAACATGATGCATGTACAGTTCAAATCAGAATGTAGTTTTATAGAAAGTTCTAGATTGGCACTCTCAAGTGGACCACTTGAGAGGGAAAGGCACGGGACTGTCGACTGCACCGCTGATCGATTAGTCAACCGCAAATAAGCCTTTTCGCTTAAAAGGGTGTTTTTCAGGAAAGCGCAGACACTCATTAAGCGCCGCTATGTTGATAATAAGCACGAATGGAGTATGATGTGGAGCATGCTTTATGCAGAAATAGTATCATGTTGTCAAGTATTTGCATGGTAAAAGTGCATAAAACAGTAACTAATAAGGATGAACAAGAGAAGGAAAAAAAGAGAAAAGAAAAGAAAGGCGAAAGGAAGAAGTTAGTTTAACTCATGAAAATGTGTGAGAATGTAAGAAGCAGATAGGGGAATAGGGATGGGAGAGTCATGCTATAGAAGTCTTACACAAGATGATGGAAATGGGGAGAGGACGTACATGTCATAGAAATAAAGGGAAACATGGAGGGATGTTCACATCATAGAATTTAGACAAATAAAGGAAAATAAGGGAAGGGATGTGCATGTCATAGCAATTTAAAATATAAAGGAAAATAAGGGAAGTGATCTACATATCATCAAATAATCCACATAAGTAAATCTCGTTATGGTACGAGCCTAAGTGTAAATCCCCAGCAGAGTCACCATGCCGTCGCGCCCCCTTTTCTCTCGAAAGAGGGCTTCGATGTGTGACAACTCATTTAAGTGGGTGTTAAAAGAGTAAGTCGCCACCTAACGATTCTAAGGTGCGTTAGGTTACCTATTTGAAAATAACTCTATTTAACTAGTCTACATTACCAAATATCAGGTAAGGGGTTAAATCACTTCGAAGAGAAGCTGTTAGGCACTCTTCGAGGTCCACAACGGTGGGTCACGACCAAAGTTTACGCTATGTGGATTATCGAGTTATAATTAAGCTAAGTGGTCATAAAAAATGTGAAATTTGAAGGTCTATTGCAACAAGTGCAAAGAAAACAACATAAGGTCTAAACTAAATTGGTAGAAGTCTTAGAGGGTTACAGGGACACAAATACGTCGGTCTATATTTAATGACTAAGTGTGAACAACAGGAATATACAAGGAAGGGGGGTCCTAAGTTTTTTAGCCTAAAGGATAACCCCGTGAAACATAAATAATAATTCACAACTCCCCTAAGGTAGGAGTTGCTTATATTATTCAGCGCGCACATATATCATCTCCTGCTACCCGATTACTATTTGAATGTTGTTACTTAAAGGCTCTCTAATTCAATTCTAGGTCGCATCATATGCATGCTTTACCCGTCCCATGCCTATGGTCCAGCTGGTTTTTGGACCTACTACTTTGGTAGTTCTAGACTTCCCTTAGGCTGCTCAAAAATGAGAAAACTAGGCGCACAATCAAAACAAATAAGACTACACATAAACAACACTAAAGGCTCAAGTTTACCTCCTCGTGTAGACTCTGGTGCAGGTCGCCAATTAGGAGGACAATTATAACTTGTAATAGCGATGTTCAGATTATGTAAACATACAACTATAGATAGGCAGGTTTGGAGTTAAGGCACGTAAGCCAGCTTTTGACAACTCAGCTTTTCACACGTAATCTAGCTTTTGACAACTCAGCCAGTCATGTGGACACATGAAAACGCGACAAATGGATGTGATTCTTTGAAGAGGTACAGAATAAAGAGGTATGATTCAGTAAACCCTCGAGCTTATCAGCCAAGGGAAACTTAACCTAATCAAAACAGGGTAGAGGCACGCTCATAATGAATCTAGACAAAGCTACAGGCAAATTCAAAGACCCACAATTGATTACTCGAACGTTATGTAACCATACCCCAATTACCGTTATCCTTTGCAACGCCTCATTAATGTCATAATTAGTCATTAATGAGAAAAGATAGCAACAGGCACGGAGGGTTGAGGACCTGGAGAAGCCACAGGCAAAGCAGCAGGCACGGAGGGTTGAAGAATCGAGGAAGTTACGGGCAAAGCAACAGCAGAAGCCAAAATAGCTAAAGGAACAGATGAGACAGCTTCTCTCAAAGAAGCAAGAAAGACAGCAGCCAAAGGGACATCGTCAGGCGCAAGATCAAAAACTTCATGAATAGGGGAATGTGAAACATCATCAAGGACAGAGGGCTCAACCACAGACACGGAAGGCAAGGTCAAGGGAGTAAGCTCATCATCTGAAACCACCCGCCTTCTCCGTGGCCTGTGTACTAAAGCACCTTCTTCCTCTTCTTCTACGGAACGAGACTCGCCAATCTTCTTCTTCGAGGAAGATGAACTAACAGTAATTTCTTAGGCCTGAGCCAAAGACATCTTCGGGATAGATGAAGCAGACACCTCACGAGCAGAGAACCCTATTAAAAGGGAAAAAGTTAAATGACAAAGAAAGAAGAGACTCGAGTAAGGAAAGAAGCAAGAACAAGAGCTTCACTTATCGTGGGTCTTTACATGCCAACCATACCTCCCAATGGGGTACTTTCAAGATCTCTCTTCTAACAGAGAAACGGACAACAATTTTTCTACCCAGTCACAGATACAGGAGACATTCTCAACAACATCCATGATTGCTGAGAGAAGAAGAAACAAATACAGTGTTAATAAAACATCTCAAGTCAAAATGAGGAAAAGTAAATAAATGTGAGCTAAAGCATACTCACGAGAACGATTCCACTTCTCAGGGAAGGGAAGATTTTCTTCACCCACTAAACCAACAGTGGGTACAGCAACATACCGGAGGTACCAACCTCTATCCTTATCATCTCCAGGGGTTACCAGTAGTCTTTTGCTTCTAGCAGTCAGAGTAAAAACCCCTTCACGATATAATTTAGGAGAGTAGAGATGAATAATATGGTTGAAAGTAAAAGGAACCGAGGCTAAAGAAGCCAAACTCCTAAGACATGCGACAAATCGCCACACAAGCGGACCAACTTGTCCTAAGCAGATATTGAAAAAATGGCAGAATTCAATTAGGACTGGGTCAATGGGGGGTCTAAACCCTAGAGTGAAAGGGTACGAATAAACAAAAGAATATCCCGTCTTGTAAAATGTTATTCTTTGATTACTATTAGGAATATATACAGGGAAATCAGGCCTCCAAAAGCACTCCCTACGAACAATGGAAATCTGACCCTCAGTTATAAGGGTTGGATACCTTTCGACACTTTCAAGGGAAGAAGATTGGTCTACAATAACTTGACTATCCCTAGCAAAAACAAACTTAGCAGGGACAATTCCATCAACTCCAGGTTCACAAAGGCGTTCACCTCTACCTCTAGACAAAGACTGACAAACCCTAAAACTCGGAGAAACTAGAGATCTGGTGGAAGAAGAAGTAACTATCTGAGAAGAAGAGGAGCCCCTCAAAGGAGTGGATCCTAAACTTCTAAGTCTACCACCCCTCCGACTCCTAGTTGGAGCAGAAGATGGCGTTAATTTTTCAATATCTATTACTCCCTGAGGTTGGTTTGAATAAGACATGTTTACAAAGGCAAGAAGAAAGTTCTTTACAAAAGACAAAGTTAGAAAAGTGTTTCGTGGAAGCAAAGAAAAGAAGAAAGGTCTTTATACTTGAGGACAATCGTCAAACATTGGAAAAAATAAAAATAATGATGAAAAGTCATAATTGAAGATGTCACTTCAGGACTGGAACGGCCGCAAAAATCCCTAAAAGGTGTCGAGTAAATGCAGAACCAATCTGAAAAGGACACGTGGTATGAGAATTAAATAGAAGTGACAAATGATGCCTATGGTGCAGAGAAGGATACAATGATTCGAGGAAAAGTGGCGGCAAAATATTCCCACCATAAATGAATATCCATTTACCAAATATTAATCATTAGATATATGGTATGTGGGGGGACTATCTGTATTGGTAAAAAAGAGTTTCACACGTAAGCCAGCTTTTGACAACTCAGCCAGTCACATGGACACAGGAAAACGAGACAGCTGGATGTGATTCTTTGAAGAGGTACGGAACAAAGAGGCACGATTCAGTAAACCCTCGAGCTTATCAGCCACGGGAAACTCAACCTTATCAAAACATGGGAGAGGCACGGTCAGAATGAATCTAGACAAAGCTACGGGCAGATTCAAAGACCCACAATTGATTACTCGAACGTTATGTAACCGTACCCCAATTACCGTTATCCTTTGTAACGCCTCATTAATGTCATAATTAGTCATTAATGAGCAACCATAGCAAGAGTTGTATGTTATAGGAATCTCCTATATAAGGGAGGGGAATACAACTTGTAAAGGCATCTGATTCTCGAATATAATTGACTTCGCTTTTCTATATTTCTACAATATTTTCTGTTATTCATTTTTCTCTATTTCCTTGATTATCAGTAACCCGTGTTCATCCTAAAAATAGCTTTAGTCAAAGGGTCTAATTCTTTGGTTAAACAAATTAGTTCCGTTACCGGGATCCTGATAATCTTTGTTCGATTTTCAAGTGATATCCTCTTAACTATGTCAAACTCCAACGACAACAACCAGCAAAGGAGTGGAACCCCAATTCCATCACCTTCAGGAACCCCACATGGTTCAAGGGAACAATCCCCAGAAAGATCCCATAACAACAATGGTGATAATGATCAAACTGTAGAACAAGATCGTGTAAAGCAAATTATTGCAGAGTATGTGAGCCAAGCTTTGCAAGAATTTGTGAGAGGATTACCGGCATTGTTACCTACACCGCCAACGCCACCCCCAATAATACCATCACCATCGAAAATCCTTAATCTGGGTTGACAAACTCAGGAAGAGGAGATACTCCTAATGAATCTCTCGAAATGAGACCAGGTATATCTAATAACTCAGAATTACAAAATTTACTGCTAACCATACAAAAATAGATGAATGAGCAGAACGGTTCGCATCGAACAAATTCCTGGAGTACCACCTATCATCAAAGGCATTGATGTTGATAGATATTCTCACCAATCTTGGAAGCCAAGTGCGGAACCCTTACCTATACCCAAGAATTTTAAAATGCCTGACGTTCCCAAATATGATAGAACAACTGACCCACATGACCATGTGACTGCTTTCACTACTGGGTAAAAGGCAACGACTTAACAAAACAAGAGATTGAATCAATCCTTGTCAATAAATTTAGGGAAACACTTACCAAAGGGGCCCTAACCTGGTATTCTCTTCTCCCTGAAAATTCT
>MDKI01109827.1:0-82227 GCA_005239505.1 Nicotiana paniculata
AACCGATAAGCCAAACCGTTAAGAGTAAATAACCGCCCAATCCGCTCGATAAGCAGCCCTAGTTCCAGCAGTAGAGGAGGGCTCCGTGCCCTAAGTGTGGGAGGTTTCATACCGAGCCTTGTTACTTGGATATCCCGGTGTGCTATAGATACGGGGTGAGAGGTCATGTTTAGCGAGATTGTCGTGCGCCCAGTCAGGGCACGAGTAGGGGAACTGCTCAGCCAGCCAGTTCTTCAGCCACCACATCTTTAGTGCGTCCTCCAGCTCCAGTAGGGCGTGGTGCAGTTAGGGGTGGGGTACGAGGTAGAGGTGGACCCAGTCGATTCTATGCTTTGAGTGGTCTCCAGAGTGTGGAGGCTTCTCCAGATGTTGTCACAGGTATTCTGACTGTACAAACCCTTGATGTTTATGCTCTTATTTATCCGGGGTCCTCTTTGTCATATGTTACCCCATTTATTGCTTCAGCTTTGGGATAGAACCCGAACAACTTCATGAGCCATTTTTTGTGTCGACTCCGGTTGGTGATTCCATTACAGCCGCACGAGTCTATAGGAACTGTGTTGTCACAGTGTGTGGTCGGGATACCAAGACTGATATTATCGAGCTTGGGATGGTAGATTTCGATGTTATCATGGGAATGGATTGGTTTTACTCATGTTTTGCTAAGCTCGATTGCCGAACCAGAATTATGAGGCTCGAGTTTCCTAATGAGTCAGTTATTAAGTGGAAAGGGAATGGTATAGTGCCAAGGGGTAGGTTTATTTTCTACCTTAAGGCCTCGAAGATGATCAAGAAAGGATGCATTTATCATTTGGTCCGGGTTACGGACACCGCTTCAGAGGTGTCTGCCCCCGAGTCTGTGCCAGTTGTGAATGAGTTTCTCGAAGTATTTCCGGACCAGCTTCCAGGGATTCCACTAGATAGGGAGATCGATTTCGGGATTGATGTATTGCCAGATACGCAGCCAATATCTATTCCACCGTACAGAATGGCGCCAATAGAGTTGAGGGAGTTAAATGAGCAGTTGTAGGACTTATTAGAAAAGGGGTTCATTTGGCCGAGTGTATCGCCTTGGGGAGCTCCGGTTCTTTTTGTCAGAAAGAAGGATGGGTCACTTCGGATGTGTATTGATTATCTGCAGCTCAACAAAGTCATTATCAAAAATAAATATCCATTGCCTCGGATAGATGATTTGTTTGACCAATTGTAAGGTGCTAGGTTTTTATCCAAGATTGATTTACGGTCCGGGTATCACGAGTTAAAGATCAGGGAGCAGGATATTCCTAATACCGATTTCAGGACAGTTATTGGCACTTTGAATTTTTGGTAATGTCTTTTGGGCTAACCAACGCCCCAACAACTTTTATGGATCTTATGAACCGGGTTTTCAAGACGTTTCTCGACTCCTTCGTGATTGTTTTTATTGACGACATCCTTCTGTATTCGCGAAATCGGGAAGATCATGCTAATCACCTCAGGGCAGTTCTGCAGACTCTTCATCAGCACCAGTTGTATGCCAAGTTATCAAACGTGAATTTTGGCTGGAGTCAGCACATTTTTTGGTCATGTTGTTTCCAGAGAAGGGATTGAGGTTGATCCCCAGAAGATCGCAGCAGTGAAGGATTGGCCTAGACCAACGACCCCGACAGAGATTCGCGGTTTCTTGGGTCTAGTTGGGTATTATCGGAGGTTCGTGGAGGGGTTCTCTACCCTCGCCTCCCCATTGACTAAATTGATGTAGAAAGCAGTTAAGTTCCAATGGTCCGATGCTTGCCAGAAGAGCTTTCAGGAATTGAAATCAAGATTGACTTCAGCACCGGTATTGACTTTGCCAGAAGGTACGGAGGGATTTGTGGTTTATTGCGATGCTTCAAGGGTTGGTTTGGGATGTGTGTTGATGCAACATGGGAAGTTTATAGCGTATGCTTCTAGGCAACTCAAGAATCACAAGAAGAACTATCCGACGCATGATTTGGAACTCGCAGCAGTTGTGTTTGCATTGAAAATTTGGCGGCATTATATTTATGGGGTCCATGTGGACGTGTTCTCAGACCACAAGAGTCTTCAGTATTTGTTCAAGCGCAAAAGGAGCTGAATCTAAGGCAGCGGAGGTGGTTGGAATTGCTTAAGGATTATGATATGAATAACTTGTATCATCCAGGGAAGGCAAATGTGGTGGCCGACGCTCTTAGTCGGAAGTCTATGGGTAGTGTGGCTCATTTTGAAGAAGATCAGAGACCTTTGGCCCGGGAGGTTTATCCGCTGGCCAGTCTGGGGGTTTGTCTTTCAGCCTCAGGCGAAGGGGATGTGGTGGTGATAACGGAGCCGAATCTTCACTTGTGGCGAAAGTCAAAGAAAAGCAGTTTAATGATCCAACATTTGCACAGTTGAGGGAGGCAATTCTGAATAACAAGATTTCGGCATTTTCACTCGGCATCGATGATGGTGTTTTACGGTGTCAAGGAAGACTATTTGTTCTGGATGTGGATAATCATCAGGAGAGGGTAATGGCGGAGGCTCATAGTTCCAGGTATTATGTGCACCCAGGTTCTATGAAAATGTATCACGATCTCCGGGAGATTTATTGGTGGAGCAGTATGAAGTATGGTGTCGCGGACCTTGTATCTAGATTTCCAAATTGTCAGCAGGTTAAGACCGAGCATCAGCGGCCCTGTGGGTTGACTCAGCTTATGGAAATACCTATGTGGAAATAAGAGATGATCAATATGGACTTCGTGGTAGGGTTACCTCGCACTCAGTGCAAGTTCGACTCAATTTGGGTAATAGTGGATCGACTCACGAAATCAACTCACTTTTTGCCAGTCAAGTCCACCAATACTGCAGAACAATACGCTCAGTTATATATCAAGGAAATAGTTAGACTGCATGGTACTCCAATTTCTATTATCTCAGATTGAGGGGCCCAGTTCACAACTAATTTTTGGAGGAAATTCCAGCAAGGTTTGGGTACTCAGGTAAGTCTCAGCACAACTTTCCACCCACAGACGGATGGTCAAGCGGAGCGGACTATTCAGATGCTTGAGGATATGTTACGGGCTTGTGTTTTGGATTTCAAAGGTAGTTGGGGTGATCACTTGTCGCTTATCGAATTTGCTTATAATAACAATTTTCATGCTAGTATTCAGATGGCCCCGTTCGAGGCATTGTACGGAAGGAGGTGTAGGTCTCTAATTGGACGGTTTGAAGTTGGTGAGGTGGAATTGCTAGGGCCAGATCTTGCGCATCGAGCAATAGAAAAAGTTAGAGTCATTCAGGAGAGGATGAAAGCTGCTCAGAGACGTCAGAAATCCTATGCGGACGTTCGCCGTAGAGATTTGGAGTTCCAAATAGATGATTGGGTATTCTTGAAGGTGTCTCCCATGAAGGGAGTCGTGCGGTTTGGGAAGAACGGGAAATTGAGCTCTAGGTATGTTGGGCCGTATCAGATTGCTCAAAGGATAGGACAGGTGGGTTATCGGCTGGAGTTGCCCCCTGAAATGTCGTTAGTGCACCCGGTGTTCCATGTGTCTATGTTTAAGAAAGTGGTTGGAGATCCATCTACCATCATGCCAGTTGAGACTATTGAGGTGAATGAAGAATTATAATATGAAGAAGTTCTGGTTGCTATTATTGATAGGCAAGTCTGAAAATTGAGGAACAAAGAAATTGCTTCAGTTAAAGCGTTATGGCGAAGTCAACGAGTTGAGGAAGCCACGTGGGAAGCAGAAAAGGAAATGAAAGAAAAATATCCTCACTTGTTTGGTTAAGTCTAGTAGTGATCGTGTGAATTGTCATTTCTAAGAAATTATAAGTTGTGTTCAATTTTGTGCAAAGGCACTCTATCTTCCCCTCCCCCCAAATGCTTTACTATTGTGACTTCTCAAGTTGTGCCATGATTGTATATGTTGTGACTATTTGGGTAATATGCAACCCCTTTGAAGTAAATGGAGTTATATGAAACACACGTGATAGTTAAATGATTAATAGAAGTGTAGATTGGTAATGATTAATTGAAATATATATGGTGTATTGGAGTGATTAAATTGTATGGGACTCATTAAAGTGACCAAATTCTGTGCAAGTATGTGTCATTAATTGAACCATGTGTAAAATTGTGGTGTAAAAAGAATGAACTATGTGTAGCTGTTAAAGTGATTGAATATGTGAAAGTTGTTGAGGTAACAAAGTTATATACCAGTTGTGGGGATAACTGAAACTGTGTAATGGTGTTTGGAAATGTGATTCGAGGGCTCTCTGGTAGGTAGATAGGACTAATTACAAAGGAAACCCTGGCAAAATTTTCAGAAAATATCGGAGTTAGTGAAATTGGGGGTTGGCATGTCATGTTTTCAAAATTAAATGCATTCCCGATCCTCATTCGAGGATGAATGATTTTAAGGGGGGAGGATGTAAAGACCCGTAGAATTTATATCTAAAATAATGCACGAATAAGTTCCCGAGTTGTTATAACTGTAGAAATTCTTAAAACGGACCTATTTTTAGTAAAAAGTACCCCGGAATTTGAAAGATATAATTTTTCCAGAAATTGGGCGTTATACGACGCACTATGCGATTGCATAAGGAGTATGCGAACCGCATAATGGTCGCATACATGGGCAGATCACTACCCAAATTGAGGACAACTATGCGACCCAGAATGCGACCGCATTCTGGTTATGCAGACCGCATAGTTGTCGCATTCTTGCCCCTTTGATTTTGTGAGGGAGGTTATGCGATCGCATAACAGGTATGCGGACCGCATAGTGGTCGCATACCTGGGTAGTGTGTTTTTCAATTTTGGCCCATTTTGAGGACCATTATGCGACTGGAATGCGGACCGCAGAACAGGAGTGCGATCATTCCTGACCGCATTCCTGTGTCGGGGATCCTATTTTCTAATTTTTAAGCACGACCCCTTGTTTAATAAAACACCCCACCCCTTCATTTTTAACCATTTTCTGAACAAAATTAGAGAGAGGGGAGAGAGGGTTCTTGAGAGAGAAAGCTTCATCTTTATCAATTGGATTTTCAAAGTCACTCAGGCCTGGAAATTTTGAGTAATCATCTTCTTCTTCATTCTAACAGGTAAGAATCCCCAACCCCTTTCCATTAGTTTTCAGGTTTTAAACAAAAGGGGACTCTCATGAATTGATTCTTGAAAATATAAGTTGATACCTTGCATGCATGATCATTAATGTCCATGATCTAGTAAGAGGAAGTGGGTTGGTAGACGGTTCGGTGAATTGTGAATAGAGGTTAAAAGGAATTTCGAATCCAGGTATGTATGGCTAACCTTAATCTCCGTAAAATCACCATGTTGATGCCCAAATATACGGTATGAGTTTCTTGTGGAGTAACTGTGAACAAATTGTCTGTGGAATGACTGTGTTGAAATGTAAGACTTGCTAAATGTCTAAATTCTAAAATGTGATGGTATGAAATGATGGTAATGAACTAAATGTGTGTATGTACTTATGTACTAAGGGCTATGTAACAAGTGACGAATGAAAGTCGGGAATTGATTTAATTGAACTTCATGATCATGGCAATATCTTATATGATGCACTATCGGTAAGATTTATTGTGGCTTGGCTTCTTATGAGTTGTTGATTGAAATGAAATCATATTCTTGTTGATGAACACCTTTGTGGTTAAATGATTGGCTGGTAAGAACTATTATGAACACATGATTGTTTGGTTGTTATGAAATGGTAGTCTTGATGGTTTGAAGCCATGTGATTGAATTGTGAACTCTTGTTGTTTCCTATGAATTATGATGTCCGGTGGGATCGGGTTGCATGCCGCAACATTAAGGAATAAGGGGGAGAGGTAAAAAGGGTGGAATGTAAATTGTCTGGTGGGATCGGGTTGCACGCCGCAACACAATAAATGATGTTGAAATGTGATTGTCAGGTGGGATCGGGTTGCGTGCCGCAACAGGAAGTAATAAGGGTGGAAATGTTGAGAAGGAACAAGGGTGGAGTGTGATTGTGTTGAGATGAAAAATCTGTGAGACCCTTAATTGCAATTGTGCGGCATCACTATGTATTACGTGTTGGTTTGCTTAACTGTTTGCTACCTGTGCATTTCCTGATTTTACTTAGAATAAAGTTTGTTCATCCATACTAGTACTATTCAATGGTACTAACGTCCCTTTGCCGGGGGCGCTACATTTTTATATTGAATGTAGGTGGTTCCATAGCAGGAAATTCAGCCCACCGTCAGTAGTGCCTCATCTCCATCCCGTCAGCTGTACTGGTGAGCCCCACTTCCTCTCGGGGCCGTGTGTGGTTCATGCCACTTCCTTTTGATTCCGTTATGTATTGTAAGGTATAGCCGGGGCCTTGTTGCCGGCAAGTATTATATAAGTCCTTAGTATTTGTAGAGGCTCCGTAGACACACTGTGGGTGATGTACATATGTATTTTGGGGTAGTAACTGTGTATGCTCGGAATGGTGGTCCACGTTGGTAAATGAATGTATGTACGTATCTTGTATGCTTTTGGGTAATCAAATGTTGAAAATGTTAAAGAGGTAGAAAGGAACTCAATTTGTAAATCTATGTTTAAACACAAACTTGCTACTTCATAAGGGATAATGTATATGGTCAACACGGGAAATGCGTGGGGTAGGAAAGGCGAATACAGGTCCGCTTGACTAGGATCACCCGGTTGAGCGCCGGTCGTGTCCCTTGATTTTTGGGGCGTGACAGTGTACTGCCTTGGGATCCTTTTGAGAAACCTTTGAACTCTGGCATACTGGGGCTGGCTATTCCACACTGCACTTACTCAATCCCTATTATGAAAAGTCTGGGTGTGAGCACTGTCCGAGATCCTTGAGGTCCTTAGGGAACTCTGACGTACCTGGACATGAAATTGGTTATGAAATCTTTGGCATTTTGAGACTACTAAAGGTTTGGGGTCATCAGATGTGTTTGGACCTGCTTCAGGCTCCTTATAGTTTAACTTCTTTCTTTTTTACTTATGTAATTCATTAAGCCGTTGGTCTGTAATAGTTATTTGTAAACAGATACTAGGGTGGCTAGTGAAAATAGGAAGGGTAGTTGTATGATTCTGTTGATATTATTAGGTAGAAAGCATGTTTTAGGCTTTACATTCTGTGTATTTGCATTAGACTCCATGTCCTAGGACCAATGTGTTCATCCAAATCATGTTAAGCATTGCATTAGATGCCCTGTTCCTAGGACTTCATATTTACTGCTTCAGCATGTCACATGTCATTAATCCATGTTTTCTTAACGTTGCATCAACTCACCATTTAGAGATCCTGTTCCTAGGTCAATAAATAATCTGGACATAAAACTGTCACTCTTATGTGCATTTAGAAATCGTGTTCTAGGAATTCTGTTTGCATTCGCTTCAGTACGCCTAGTTTTTAACTAAGATAAGAAATTGACCATGAAAGGGTATAAAAATCGTCTCTCATATTGATGTTACTTCTGAATAAAAACCGGTACCAATTCCCTTTTAAGTCTTCGTCACCTAGAGCATCATGTTAAAACAACTTTTAAACTATTAAACATCTCTTGTAATTGTGATCGCATACAGTCCCATGCCTAGGCAAGCTTTAGGTAATTAATTACTATAAAATTAGAAACTGCTTTGATTGTGTTTACTGCTTAAAGGCTCACAAGTTTAAAAATCAGTAAGCAAACTGATTAGGACCCTGTCGTTGAGTTTATGAAACAGTGTTGCATATTCCTGCGCATTGATGTCAGTTAGATATCTTGTCTTAGGATCTTTTTTTCTAATAAAACTGCCTTTGCCTGTGTTTGAGACGTGCTGTTTATTTGCATTATGTGTGGAGGTGAATCTGAGCTTTTAAACTGCTTCTGTCACTTATCTGCTAGTCCTACTTGTTCTTGTCTGTCGCCTAGAATTTTCCCTTTTAGCACCTTAGGGGGTTGCCTAGAACTGCCCAGACTTAGAGGTCCTAAAAGGACTACAAGGAAGGGACGGGTAGTAGCACGCTTAGAGCTCGTTAAACAAAAATCGCTTAATAAACCGCTAAGGGGGGGGGGGG
Source organism: Nicotiana paniculata (assembly GCA_005239505.1). Lineage (NCBI taxonomy): Eukaryota > Viridiplantae > Streptophyta > Magnoliopsida > Solanales > Solanaceae > Nicotiana > Nicotiana paniculata. The sequence continues at coordinate 8,043 of MDKI01109827.1, forward strand.
ATAATGGGTAGAAAAGGATATGATGACATGTTCGCTAATGCAACGTGTAGCCCCTCATTGAGGAGTGATTACCGGGCGTTGCACATATATGATCCTATAGGATAAACAACTCAGGACCTCCCTTATCCTTTACATATGTGTGCTTGGACAGCTAATCTGTTAAGACCTTTATTTATTTACATATGTGTGCTTAGACTATCTACTTGCTACTTGAATAATTCACAAAATAGGTTTGGCCGGGACCCACAGTTGTGGAATTTGAGGGGTGCCTAACACCTTCCCCTTGAAGTAATTTCAAGCCCTTACCCAATCTCTGGTTTCATAATTAGTGTTATAATTGACCCGTAGTAGGTGCCTTAACGCGCCTTAATTCGTTAGGTGGCGACTCTTTGAACTCCTTATACCCTCTTTCCCAAAAGGAAATGAGTTGTCCCAATAATGTCAAAAACCCTGACCAATCCGAAAGGAGAGGAAAAAAGGGGGCGCGACACCTAACTCGAGTTATCACACTTTGTTGAAATTTAAAAGTTAAAGGCTTAATGACTTTGAAATGTTGGACCAATGTTTGACATTTTGGATATTGGGTCTGTATTTTTTCTGAAATTCGGTATTGGTACAATACTATAATTATGACTTGTCCGTCAAATTTGGTGAGAAATGGAGTTGGTTTGACGTCATTCGGACGTCCGATTGTTAAATTAGAAGTTCATGAATTTTCTTGAAAATTTCCTTTGATTTGATGCTAAATTCGTAGTTCTAGGTGTTGTTTTGGCGATTTGATTGCGCGAGCAATTTCGTATGATGTTTTTAGACGTGTGTGCTTAATTGGTTTAGATCCCCGAGGGCTCGAATGAGTGTCAGATAGGCTATGGAGTGGTTTGGACTTAGAAAAGCTCAGCTGGTGTTCTTCAGTTTCTGAAAGGTCTCAAATCTCGCATTTGCAAGTGGCCTCGCTTTTGCGATATGGAAGCAAACCTATCAGTTTCGCATTTGCGAGCATAATGTTCGCAATTTCCTAGAGACCTAGTTGAGCAATTGCGACCAGGTCTTCGCTTTTGCGATGGGTACTTGGGGGGAGCTTCTTTGCATTTGCGATCAGGCTAGTTCGCATTGGCGAACAATTCATCGCATTTGCGATGGAAGCAGAGATGTGAATATTTTCGCATTTGCGATTGATTCTTCACATTTGCGAACCCTGGGTCGCAAATGCGACATCTGCAACTGATAAAAATTGGAGTTAGACGGGATTTTTGTTGATTCTCTCAAATTTTCAAACTTAGAAATCCTAGAGGTGATTTTGCAAAGAACTCTTCTTCCTTAAATTATTGGTAAGTGATTCTAATTTAGTTTCTTTCAATCTTCCACTACATTTCCTAAGATTTCAACCGAAAATCTTGTGTTTTCATGGTGAAAATTGGGGGTTTTGTGAATAATTAGGAATTTTTGTAAAATAGGGATTTAGACCTCAAATTGAGGTCGAATTCCAAATGAAATTACATAACTAGGCTTGGGGTGAATTGAATCCTTTGCAATCATGGGTAGTTCCTAAGGCTTAATTTGAATCGTTTGGTTGGTAATTTGCTAGATTCTATTGGTTTGAAGGCTTGTTTGAAAGGCAAAGTTGTGATTGAGCTTTGAGTGGACCTTTGGAGCGAGGTAAGTATCTTGGTTAACCTTGATTTGAGGGATTAGGGCTTGTTTGTCTATTTACTACATGTTTAGATATTGGGTACAATGTATATGTGAGGTGACGAGTAGTTATGCGTTGTTGTCGGGTTAACACATGCGGGTGGGACTTGTTCCTTATGATTATTACTTACTTTGATCATGTTATCCATGCTTAGACTAGTTATTTGTCAAATTGATCGTTCTTACCGTGTTTATGGGCTTTGTGAAAATTGAGTATTGATTCCAAATATGAGATTGATATTATGGAATCATTTTTGAAGTAAGGATTGTTCTTGTTGATCTTATCTCCCTGTTATTACTTGTTCATTGTTATGTGGTAAGGGAGAGTGTTAAAGCGCGAAGGGTGATGCCGTGCCATATTGTGAGTGTTAATGCACAAAGTGCGATGCCGTGCCAGGTTATGCGAGTTAATGCACGAAGGGTGATGCCGTGCAATATCATTGTTTCATTTTGAGGTTGAGAGTAAAAGCATGAAGGGTCATGTAACGACCCGGTCGGTCGTTTCGAGAGTAATAGCCCCGTTTTTCCCCTTTTCTGCTTTATCGTATGTTTCTTAGCCTATTTATGTTGTGTTGGGTCGGTCGTTTCGGGTTCGGGGTGGCCGTGGTGAGAACAGAGACACTTGGTCTCTTAATTGGCTTAATAGTTGGAAAAGTCAACTGGTAGTTGACTTATTGGTAAACAACCTCGGAATGTAGATTTTATGTTACGGATAGATTTGTTAGGTGATTTGGTACTTAGGAGTGTGTTCGGAATGTGGTTTTGATGTCTGGTGTAGAATTTGGCTTGAATTGGCGAAAGTTAGTTTTTGGCGATTTCCGGTCGGCAGTGGAAAATAGGCTATCGGGATCGGAATGAAATTCTGGAAGTTGGAGCAGGTTCCTAATGTCATTTGGATATGTGTGCAAATTTCCAGGTCAATCGGAAGTGTTTTGGATGGTTTCGGCATCTTTGGTGAAATTGAGAAATTTCAAAGTTCATAGGCTTGAATTTGATGCGATTTTGGTGTTTTTGCGTTGTTTTTGGTGTTTCGAAGGCTCGACTAAGTTTGAATAAGGTTATGGGACTTGTTGGTATTTTTGGTTGGGGCCCCCGAGGGGCTCGGGATTGATTTCGGATGGTTAACGAAGGTTTGGACTTGGGAATTTGCAGCAAAGCTGCTGCAGGTGCCATTTTACTGGTGTGGTCGCACCTGCGGATGGGGAGTCGCAGGTGCGATGAACGCAGGTGCGATGGCCGCAGGTGCGGGGACCACGCGCAGGTGCAGAGTTTGGCAGCTTGTGAAGGGGTCGCAGGTGTAGATGGGTGGCCTCACCTACGGATGTGCAGGTGCAAAGAGGTATTCGCATGTGCGGAAATTGGGACTTAAGTCAAGTGCGCAGATGCGCACCTGGGACCGCAGGTGCGCATAAGTGGCCGCAAGTGCGAGACTACTAGCGAGAAGAGTATAAATTCATGCCTTCGCGAAATTTTGGCATTTTTCTTCATTTTGCATGCAGATTGAGTCATTTTTAGAGCTATTTGCAGAAGGATTTTGAGGGTCTTCGGTAGAGATAAGTTTCTCGGACTATTAACTCGATTCTATGTTATTATGTGATGGATTAGGCTTGAATTAGTTGGATTTAAACCCAAATTTGGGGAAGTTAGGGCATGAGAAAATTAGGACTTTAATTGAGTAATTGAAGGGGCTATTGTGGTCCGATTTTGATGCGTTTTATATGTGTAGACTCGGGAAAGGATAAGGATTCTTGTGACGTAATTTTTATCGAATTTTGAGGCGTGGTCCTGAGGCTCGGGTTTGGCCAATTTCGAGAATTGTGCGTAAAATTTATAGTTTTCGATTGGGCCTTATTGATTTAATGTATATTGATGATGTTAATCTGATTTTGGTTAGATTCGGAGCAATCGGGAGCCGATTCGAGGGGCAAGAGCATCGCGGATTAGTGTTTTGGCCCGGGTTGAGGTAAGTAATGATTGTAAATCTTGTCCTGAGGGGATGAAACCCCGGGCTTCGTATTTTCTCACTATTTTTCGGAGTGGCGCACATGCCGGATGACGAGCGTGTGGCGTGTACTAACTGTGGATTTGGACTTGGTCCTTCCCGTGGCAACTATTGAGTTGCGTGTTTACTTTTAAATCATATGTTAAATTGTATTTTAAGACTATTGTTATATTTGGGCTGTAAGCCATGTTTGGGGCCTTGTGCCGACTTGTTTACACACCTTGGGGGCTTTTTATTGCTATTTTCTCACCGTGTTGACTTATGATTTACACTCAGTCATGTTATGTTTAACTGATTTCGAAACTCATCCTTAACACTATTTTGAGATATAAAATGATGTTTTTGCGTTGAGTACCCTGTTTTACTAATATGCCCGAGGGGCTTTTGAGAGTTGCTGACTGAGTGAGGCCGAGGGCTTGATTGTGAGGACATGATATGCCACGAGGTGGCTTGATATTAGCGCTTAGGATGAAAGAGCCCCTCTGGAGTCTGTACATCCCCCAATGAGCCGCAGGTACCTACTGAGTGCGAGTGCCGAGTGACGAGTGATTGGGAGGCATGAGTAACTGTGAGGTTGCCCGAGGGGCTGATTATGAGTGACTGTGAGGTATGCCCGAGGGGATGATTATGAGTGACTATGATATATGCCCGAGGGCCTGATTATGAGTGACTGTGATATATGCCTGAGGGGATGATTCTGATTGATCTTACGCCCGAGGGCAGTTTCTGATACATGTTTTTGCCCGAGGGGCTACTTATGATTTTACCATTTTCACTCTAAACTTATGAAATATGTTTTGCCCGACGGGATTTTTATGATTTCTATCATTTTTACACTAAACTTCTTGAAAGTTATGTTGAAACTATTGGGAAGTGTATTTCCAAATGATTTTTACTGAAATCGGCTTTTAAGCGTGATGATTTAACGTATACACTATTGGAAAGAAAGGCTGTGCTTATTGTGAAATGATGATTTGATTTTATGTTTTTCTTATTGCTCAGAATTGATTTATTTTCATTACTGCTGAGTTGGCGTACTCACATTACTCCCTACATCTTGTGTGCAGATCCAGGTGTTAGGGCAGAGTGAGCTGTGTATCTATTCCAGAGACTTCTCGGAGATTTTTGCGAGGTAGCTGCACGCGTCCGCAGTACTACTCTCTCTCTTCTGCTTACTATTATAGAGTTTTTTTTGAGTTGTATATTTTATGTAGATGCTCATGACCAGTGACTCCGGGATCTCGGGGGTTGTATCTAATATGCGGTGTAGCTTTATCTGTTTTAAAAATGTTTAAAAGAAACCTTTATGGGTTATCAGTTTAGTAAATATGTAAATGGAATATTATTACGATTTGAGTGTAGTTTTGACTGGCCTAGTTCTACGATAGGCGTCATCACGACTGGTTTTGATTTGGAGTCGTGACAATTTGGTATTAGAGCGCTAGGTTACATAGGACTCACCGGTCATGAGCAGGTTTAGTAGAGTCTTGCGGGTCGGTACAGAGACGTCTGTACTTATCTTCGAGAGGCTGCAGAACCCTTAGGAAAATCTCACATTCTTTAATTCTTGTCGTGCGAATCCATTTCATTCAGGCAAGGGCGTAACTCCTGAATCCGTTCCATGTATTCGAACGCGCACGAGAGCGCTTGGTATCAGCTGTGCATCGATGGCTTGTGACTTCCATGGATGAGATGTGATTTTGGCATGTTGGTAATAGGCCAGTCTGGAGGACTTGAGGCCGGATTCATTCTGTGGCTTGAGTGCTAAGGTTTTGATTGCGTGAGTCGTGCATTTGGGGACTTATATGTCCATTGATGTCCTTATTGACGAGACTTTGTGACTGGATGTCTATGTGGTGAGTATGATTTGAGGGGGATATGTGTTCATATTGTTTCATTTTGACAAAAAGGGATGGGTCGGATATGTAGTAAGAACTATTGAGTGTTTGACTTATGTCTGGAGTTGGCACATGACCTCGAGTCGTCAGTATATGGGAAGACCTCTTATGTTGTTCAGTTGTGGAGTGAAGCGGATCCTTATGTTGTGTCATGAGTTCCTGGTGATGTCTGTTGGGCTGGTGAATGCTCCAATAGTGCCTATGTATTTGATTAATGGTGTATTCCAACCGTATTAGCACTCCTTTGTTATTGTATTCATTGATGGAAACCCGGCGTATACGCGTAGCCAGGGGAAGCATACTCAGTATTTGAGGACGGTATCATAGAGATTGATGGAGGAGAAGCTTTATGCAAAGTTCTCCAAGGGTGAATTTTAGGGCTCAGTTCAGTAGCATTCTTAGGACACGTGGTGTCCAGTGAGGGTATCCATGTGGTCAGACGAGTGTGGGTAGAGCTTCTAGAAGCTCAAGAATTCTTTGGCCGCATCTCCAGTGTTAGTTCTTCCCTCAGCTTCAGGTTCTTATACCGCTTATTGTGATGTCTCGAGGGTAGGCATTGGTTTGTTCTAATGTATGAGGGTAAAGCGATTGTGTAATAGCTGTGATCTTCAGAAGTGTGTAGAGAGATATCAGTTTGAGGCTAAGTAGCCGGGGCTATTTCCCGCAAGGTGTTCTGAGGTGGTATGATTCTTATGTTGTTTTGTAGCAAGTTCTCTTTTACCAGTAATTGATATATGTTGCAATTTGAGTATTAGATCACTTGTGGGATTTGGCACGGCTATTGCAATGATGAATATGAGGTTGTAGATGATTTGGGATGTTAAAAGGTTTGAGTTATATATGAGCTTATGAAGGATTTAGTTGAATCTCACTGTGGTATGGCGGCGGTGTTAGCATATGGTCATTATGAGTACTGTTTGTTTTGATCTATGGATTTGAGCCAATTGGGGGAGTCCGCTAATGATAAGTTGATTGCGCGATTATGTGTTGTATTGGTTTTTAGTTCGAGGTATACTGGTGAATCCATTATGACCCGCATGGGTTGAGATCGAGAATGACTTGAATAAAGGAAATTTTGGATATGGGTGTGTTATGCTTTGTGGGTGTATAAGAATCATGGGATGCCTTGAGTTGTTACTAGTGAAGGATGTAATGTGCTTGGGGAAGGAATTTATTTTGTTGCATTAAGGTAGGGTTACTCCCTGGGGTGTTGGAGTGCTAATGGAGCACTGGTCGTTCGGTCTGTTTGATTAGTCTAATTGAGGTTTGAGTAGAGTGGATGACTCTCGAGAATGGTTCTGACGGATTCAAGGTTAAATATAGAAATTGGGAATCTTCAAGGTGTGTTCTGGGCTAGAACTGAGATTTACGTTGGAGAGCGTCAGGACTTGTGGCATTTCTACATTTTCATGGATTCTACATATCAGTATCAGGAAGGTGAAGGTAATGGCTTTAGATTCGCAGGAAGTCTCTTCAGGGTAAGTATTTTTAACGTGGTACTTTTGGGGATATTTGAGAGAGTATTCAGCGGCGTATGAGCCTCAGACAATACAGTTTTATGCTTGCGTCTCGTGTGGTGAGTCTGGGTTGAGAATTGCGGTATTATGGCAAAAAAAAAAAAGAAAAAAAAGAGGAAGTACCAATTCACAGGTAAGTCAGAAGGAACTTGGATAAATAAGACAACTTCATAGTAGGTCGGATAGGCATGATAAGGGATATGATTAGTTCTTTGAGTGTTCATGAGGTAATGAGTTTTTACAGGTGTTTGTTAGTAATGATCTTGGATTTTTGGTGGCCTGCGTAGCTTGGTTGAGTTAGAAGGATTCAGTCCTGATGGTTTGGTGTGTTGTGCAAATGGGATTCGGATAGTTCCTGATGGTTTCTACCACGATTAGAGATGCGTATTTTCTACTGGCGTGAGGTGCAGGTGATGTATAGTGATTTTGCTTCTAAATGGGATCAAATGGAAGTTCTTGGCTAGTTGGGTACGTAGTTGCTTGTGGCTCGGAAGGGATCATGAAGTTCCTATATTTGTCCTAGGATGGCATGGCGTATGCGGTATGTTGGGTAGAGTTGAGATTTTCATATGTGAGGTCATGGTTCAGTTCTAGAAGGGAGGACAAAATTCTTAGGCAGCATTGGCAGTTTCAGATGACTAGGTAGATGATATCACTATTGGATGGCTTGATCAGGGTATACATTTCAGAAAACTCAAGGTGTGGAGTTAAGGGTGCTTCACCGGTATTGCGACTCTCTCTTGTTGGATAGACTGCTGATATTGAAGGTTGCTTGGTAACACAGAAGAATTATGGGGGTATCCCCCATGGAATGACTGAGTATTGGGGATGTGTTATGTATTCGAGCGGTGGAGCTGAGATCAGGTTATTTTGTGGTAGTGAAATGTGAAGATGCGAGTACAACTAGTCAGATGTTAGTATGTACCATGGTTAAGTCATTGTGAACTTTCGGTGAGTAATATATCTGTGTGGGCGACCAAAGTTGATTTAGGGTTATTGGTAGGCCAGTATGAGTGTGTGTCCTGCACCGGGTCGAAATTGCTGACTCCGAATTTCTATTGTTGAGGAATGTACCATTCGATTGTGATTGAGTTTATTCATGTTCTGGAGTGATCTGTGAGTTACCCTTCGGTGTTGCGGGGAGTTGTGTTCATTGGTTATAGGCACATATGGTGCGGTTCTAATTGGGCTTATAGCGGGATTTGAGTAAGGTAAGTAATTGGGTATTGCGGATTAAGGCGTATTGGTTGTGTTCTTTTGGGTTTGTGTGGCATGGTATCGTCTGATTCCCCGTGGTTAGGGCAACACACTTTGAGTACTTGATGTCGAATTGCGCATGGTTATCGATTTTGAGCAAGGTGACTCAAAGTATTTCATGTGGACCAGCGTGTGGATGGGATCACACATTGTAGCGGAGTTATGTGGAGGTATGATCCTTGGTGTCAGATTCGTGTGTTTTGATTTTTCGATGAGTGTCAGGCTCTTAGCATGGTGTTGTGACGGTAATTGTTAAATGCAGGATGATCCTCATGTGAATCTTTTATATAATTTGATTCATTGGGATATTGCTATTGAGTGCACGAGTTGCACAGGCTGTGGCTTGAATTTTATTGATGTGTTATGTCATCAGAATGGTCGTGTTGGATGAGAAGAGGTCATTGGACCTAGAATGAATCCTGTCAAAATTGACTACTGCATAGTTGGAAGGATAAATATAGGGAGTCAGCTTAGAAATCTGCTATAATTCCTGTTTGGGAACGGGGAGCTTCATGTCTAGATGATCGGACGAATGGTTGCTAGTTTCTATGTGTTTCTCTCCTTATCGGCAGTATATGAAAGTGTTAGAGTGAGGCATTTCTTGATAAGAGGTTATGTACCGGTATTGGGTTATTTGAGTAGATATTGTGATTAGGAGTTATCGCTATGAGTGTTTGAGTCATGCGGTATATTATGTGATTGCATCTGGGGTTACGTATATGGCTTGATTCAGCGTGTTCAGACTTATTCCGTTTATAGTTGTGGAATTTTGATCTTGTAAATCATTTCAGAAGTGGGAATTTGGTTCTAAGGTTTATGGGTCAGGTTGGATTTCGAAATTTCATTTGTGTTGTGCTATTGAACCTATATAGGATAGGGTGACGTGGGATCACCCCCGAGTATGTGCGTGGTAGTACGCGGCAGTCTGATGGTGTCGGAGAACAACTCTTAACACGTTCGAGGACGAACGTATGTTTATGTCGGGGAGGATGTAACGACCCGGTCGATCGTTCCGACAGTAATAGCCCCATTTTCCCCATTTCTACTTTACCGTATGTTTTTTAGCCTATTTATGTTATGTTGGGTCGGTTGGTTCGGGTTCGGAGTGGTCGTGGTGAGAACAGAGACACTTAGTCTCTTAATTGGCTTAATAGTTGAAAAGTCAAATGGGAGTTGACTTATTGGTAAACGACATCGGATGTAGATTTTATGGTTCAAATAGCTTCGTTAGGTGATTTGGGACTTAGGAGTGCATTCAGAATTTGGTTTTGATGTCCGGTGTAGAATTAGGCTTGAATTGGCGAAAGTTAGTTTTTGGCGATTTCCGATCAGTAGTGGAAAATAGGCTATCGTGGTCGGAATGTAATTCTGAAAGTTGGAGCAGGTTCATAATGTCATTTTGGATATGTGTGCAAATTTTTAGGTCAATCGGAAGTGTTTTGGATGGTTTCGGCATCTTTGGTGAAATTTAGAAATTTCAAAGTTCATAGGCTTGAATTTGATGCGATTTTTGTGTTTTTGCATTGTTTTTGGTGTTTCGAAGGCTCGACTAAGTTTGAATAAGGTTATGGGACTTATTGGTATTTTTGGTTGGGGGCCCCGACGGGCTCGGGATTGATTTTGGATGGTTAACGGAGGTTTGGACTTGGGAATTTGCAGCAAAGCTGCTGCTGGTGCCATTTTACTGGTGTGGCTGCACCTGTGGATGGGGAGCCGCAAGTGCGATGGCCGAAAGTGCGGAGTTTGGCAGCTTGTGAAGGGGTCGCAGATGCGGATGGGTGGCCGCACCTGCGGATGCACAGGTGCGAAGAGGTAGTCGCATGTGCAGAAAATGGAGACATAAGTCAAGTGCGCAGATGCACACCTAGGACCGCAGGTGTGCATTAGTGGACGCAGGTGCGAGACCACTGGCCAGAAGAGTATAAATTCATGCCTTCGCGAAAGTTTTGCATTTTTCTTCATTTTGCATGCGGATTGAGTCATTTTGAGAGCTATTTGGAGAAGGGTTTCAAGGGTCTTCGATGGAGGTAAGTTTTTCGGACTATTAACTCGATTCTATGTTATTATGTGATGGATTAGGCTTGAAATTAGTTGGATTTAAACCCAAATTTGGGGAAGTTAGGGCATGAGAAAATTAAGACTTTAATTGCGTTTGAAGGGGCTATTTGTTGATACCCAATTTTTTCTCAAACTTTATTAAAATTTGCATGTATACCTTCAAAATCACTCTTTGTAATAACTGGTATTTTTCCGTAATTTTCCATATTTTTAATAAATTCTTGTCCAATTTATTCAGTATTTTTATATTCAATAATTATTCATAAATTATATTATAAATAATTTCAAAATATTTCCCAGCTCAATATATCATTTTTAATCCTATTAGGATTTGATTATTTCACAGATTAGCCAATTTGGCATTATTTGACTATAATTACGATAATTTTGAAATTATAGCCTAATTGTATATTTTATGCAATTTTAATTCAATAGTTAGTCATTTTATATTTTAAATATTAGTTAATTACCTTAATTTCATGTATTTAGCATTAATTTAATTTTATGTAATTATTAGCTATTTTGATTAATTATTTATCTATTTAATCGGGTATTTAACAATCAACCCCTTCCTATTTAAATTATAGCCCAATTTAATTCAATTTCAGCCTATTGAAACCAGCCCAAACAACCCAACTAAATTCGTCCAATACCCAGGCCCAACCCACTAAAGATACTCGGTCCATACTTGATTTAATCTTGCCGTTGATTGATTTTTATCAACGGCCCGGATTCAACTTACCTTAATTAACCTAGACTAACCCCCCAACCTCTCTCATTTCTCACTGGTCTCTCATCTCTCTACTCTCTCTCTATCTCTCTAAGTCTCTTTTAGAGACTTCCTGTCCCTATGACTCCGATGAACCTCTTTGTCTTCTTTGGCCGTCTCTTTGCCAGAGACCATGAAGCCCTCATCATCCTCTTGCCTCCTATGGTTCCTTCATGCCGGTACCGCTATCCCTAAGGCCCTCAAAGGACGAGGACCAGTCTTCTCACACCTATGGTCTATTCCTGCTTGCTTCAGGCCTCCAGGGCTCGATTATGAGTAAGATCTTTCCATCTTTGGCCCAAACCTATAGGTTTGTAGGCCGGTATCTTCATCTCTGGGTTCACCCTTTAAACCCTAATTTCTGAATCTTCCGATTCTTTTAGATCTGTAATAGATCTATGCATAGTATGAGGTTTTCCTATGTTTTCTTTAAAGAATCTCTCATCTCTTGAACGATTTCCTCATTTTTCATACTGGGGTTTCAAAACCTTTTTTGCAAAACGATTTCTTTGGATTTTCAACAATTACTTTACGATTTTGAGCATGTTTAAACGTCACCTGAGTCTTTTCTTTTGTTTGAGCCATTTTAGTTAAGAAACCCTAATACTTCTGGGTTCGATTTGAAGGTTTGAATCTGCTTGCAATGTTGTTTGCATGAACTTTCTGGATTTTTTACGAATGCCCTATGTGTTCTATGCTTCTTGGCCTAATTTGTTGTTAAGGTTTTCTAAATCTCTACTGCTTTTTAGCTACTTGCTTAGGGTTTCTCTCACTTTTGTTCAACAAATAGCGGCTAGTAAGTCTGATTATTCGTTTCATTGATTACTGGTTCCGAGCATTTTTCGTAAAGTTGTAATATCTTCCTTGAATCTGTGACTCCGTGTATTCTCCTGATAGCTCCGTACTGATTTTTGAATTATTTCCTTGATTATGTGATGATTTCCTTTGTTAGTATTGACCCCTGTAATTTTTCAATCTCATGCGTAATTCTTTGAACCAATTTTTTGGAATTAAAATTGTACCCCACCCTATTTATGTGCACAAACATGCTGTTAATTACTTGACATATGCTTTCCTTATTTGAAATATTCTGTATCCAGTCCTTATTACATGCCACATGCTTTTACTATGGTAAAATCAGTCTTGTGATTGATTCCTTTCTTTGTTTAATATGACTTGTATCCGTTTGAACTACGACTCCTTAATTAAAGGGAGTCCAGTTCTTTAATTGATTCGGATTGAGGTTCTTCCTAAAACTCTGCTAAATTATTGTTTCCTACCTTATTTCTATGGCCTATTTAAAACTATATATACACACTACTCTTTCATTAAAAAAAAATAGAACATAGACCTTGTTCCATTCTCTCTTGCTCACACACACAATCTACTATTCTTCTCTCAATTGTATTCTATTGCTAGTCGACTAGAAGCCAAGACTAGCTATTCTACCTACCTCTTATTCTGTATTTGCTGCCTTCAACTGGTATGTTTCCAGCTTATATTTAAAGTCTCCAAAAAACATGTTTCTCTGGTTATTATGATGCATCCTGCTTCTGGTTTCCTTTTACTTATGGTTATGTTGTCCTACTTGCAACTAGTTTCACATATTATGTTGTTTGGTTCTGGGTATCTCCTACCTTATAGCCTCAACATGCAATCCCTAGGATACTATAATTGCCTTTTATGTTACTTAACATGTGTTTCTTAAACCTATGTGTAATTATGTCCTACCCTCTCCCAGTACTCCCTCGAATCTGATTATGTCTAGATCTTGGCATGAATTCTTGGTGACTAATTGTGTTGTTGACTGGTCAGACTCAATACCAGTCTGTGACACTCTAATACTTCTCTAATGCTAATCTAATTCTATATGTCCCCAATCCCCATTATCCCAGAGTGAAATCTATGCTTGAATGTGCTGAACCTGTGCGAGTTGTTTGCTGCTTTTCCAAAGATGTTTACATTATATTCAAGTTGTTTCATTACTAATCAAAACCTTTTCAGAAAACTTCTTTATTGACTGAATCAGTCCAGTATTTTTTGTGTCAAAACCTTTTCAAATCTATCTCCTGCACTTCACTTTTCTAGATTCTTAAGTTCCACCCCTTCAGTGTGAGCACTGCTTTGCGGACATTGAGTTCCCTCTGAACTCTGACACACTGAGGCTGGTATTTCCACACTGCACATGTTTAACTCCTGGTTACTAAGTCTAGGCGTGAGCACTGCCCGGGAGCCCTTGAGGTCCTTAGGGAACTTTGACACACCCGGACTGTGAAAAAGCCATGAATACCATATGGCAATGAGGTTTAGAGGATTTGGGCCTAATTGAAGGCTCCCTATAGAATAACTTCTTATTTTTTCACTTTTGGTTGTGTAATTCATAATCCTTGGCCTGTAATAATTTGTAAATAATTCTGGGGCTGGATAGTGAAACGGGAGAGGTAACTATGCATGCCTAGCTATTACAAGGGTAGAAACCATGCTTAGGTTTTTTATTCCCTATCTGTGCAATAGAGATCCTGTGTAGGTTCATATGTCTATGCATTCGATATCATGCTACTTAGGATTTATGTGTATTGTATTCAACATCTCATCTATGCTTAGAAATCCTGCCTATAGTATAAATAATAACGATAAAAAATAAACTGCTATTACCTGATTCTGTCCATGTAAACATGTTCTGAAACTTCATTAGAAGTCCTGTCCTAGGATAAATAAACTGCAATCATGTCTGACCACGCCTGCGCACTTAGAGATCCTGTTTCTAGGTAAGTAACATTAACATGCTGTACTCTTGATATTCCTGAAACAATGCATAATGTTGTGATTTTATGTGCATAGAAATCCTGTTTAGGTTACTATGCATCATGATGCATTAGACATCATGCTATAGGATCATACTCATTTAACTGCATTTAGTCTAAATACAGATATCTAAAACAGTCCCCTATTCTAAAAAAATGGTAATTAGTCCTTGCACATCTTCAACACCTAGAATTGCATGTTATTAGATATAAACAATCTGAATAACTGTTTAATGTTATCTTACACCTAGGCAAGCCTTAGGTAATCAACTTAAAAAATAAAAGCAGAACTGTCCTTTGTGATTAGTGTTCAACTATCAGCATGCTTAAAACCAGTAGACAAGCCTGATTAAGACTTCCTCGCTGAGTTATGCAATAAATCCGTCTTTGTGTTATCACTTAGATATCATGCTTAGGATCTGAACCTGAATATGGACCTTAATTGTGTATGGGACATGCTGTTTTTGTGTACTGTTTTTGGAGGTCTTTGAGCCCTTTCCTGTGTAGGTGATACCCCCTTTATCTGTAGTTTTACTTTTTCATTATATGTCGCCTTAGCATTTTCACCTTTAAAATTTGAGGGTTTGCCTAGCACCTCCTTTAGGATATGAGTCCTAATTTCCTCCGGGACTGATAGGAAGGGATGGATAACAGCATGCAATAGAGGTCGAGACTAACACTCGATTTAGTTACTTTCACGGGGTGGGAAAGGGTAGAATATGGATATGATGACCGGTGTGCTAATACCACGTGTAGCCCCTCTTCGAGGAGTGATTATGTGATCCATATTATTATAAACCTAGGATACCTTTTATATTCTTATATTGTAATTCTTTTAAAAGCTAATCTTCTTTACTATTTTCAAACATCTGCATGCTTAAGACTTAAATCCCCTCTTATTTGAGCCTTTATTTGTTTGTTTGCTAAGCCGTACAAATTCACAGAAACCATTTGGCCGGGAACCACACTTGTGGATCCTGAGGGGTGCCTAACACCTTCCCCTTAGGATAATTTCAAGCCCTTACCCAATCTCTGGTTAGTAATGTAGCCGTAATTGAACCCCTTAGGTGCCCTAACGCACCGTTAAAATCGTTAGGTGGCGACTCTTCAAAGTATGCAAATCCCTTTCCCAAAAGGAACGAGTTGTCTCAACCCATGTCATAAACCCCTTTCAACCGAGCCCCGAAAGGAGCGCTTGGGGAAAAAGGGGGGCGCGACAGCATGGCTTCTCTGCTGGGGATTTCCAGGCTTTTGCCATTTCAAATTATTTCGTGAATTTGTGCCTTTATTTTTAAATACCTACACCCTTTCCTCTTCCCTTTACATGCAATTAATTGTTTACTTCAGGTATTTACTTTTCCTCAAAGACGAAACTGACATGTCTCTTTGTTTTCTTTTGTAACTGCTTTAAATTAGTCATTACTGCTGTTTTTACAGCTTTCTTTAACGTGCAAATACGTGACAACTTGTTTTAATACTTATTATTGCATAATCATGCTCAACATTCATACTCCACCCGTGACAAACAAAATACCATAGCAATGCTTGATGAGTGGTTGCGCTCTTCCTATATTATTAGCCACTAAATTCGGAAAGGTTTATTTGCGGTAAAACTGGTCGATCAGCGATGCAGTCGACAGTTTCGTGCCTTTCCCCCTTGAGTTGTCCACTCAAGGGTACCGGTCTAAAACCTCATAGAAACCTTACTCTATTGCACTGTTGCATGCATCATGGTCATACCTAGTCGAGCAAAAGTGTCATCCGCAAGATAGCTTTTAAGATAGCCTTATCCAAAGTCCACTGGGTTTCCCTAAACCCAAACGGACGCCCTCACGTTCTGTGCATTTATTTGGAGAACTAAATTCTTCCTGCTAATTATTGACGATAAATAGTCGAGTCCGATGCGGGTAAGGGCCTAACCTTATTTGCTTTGCAGAAAAATGAGGCACGAAGTCCCCAGATTCAGCATGGTCTCCAATATCCACCCAAGACTGTTGAGTTGGTAGGAGGATTTGCACTCTAGCAACAAAGCTATCATCAGGAAACACTTGGGTAACCTACCATCTCTCCTGGAAATCCAGCCTAACAAAATGATAATAGAGGCTGCTACCCTGTTCTGGGATCGTGAAAGGTCCGTGTTCCTCTTTGGGAAAATCAAAATGACGCCTTTGATAGAAGAGATAGGAGGGCTGGCTAACCTAGTAAGGGAAACTCCAGGGTTGTTAATACCTGAGAACCACACAGGCAAAAGTTTCCTCAAAATGATGGGCCTGGAAAAGGATACAGAATTGGTATGTTTGGAGGATTCGTACATTCCTTTTGACTACTTGTACGAAAGGTATGGCTAAAACAAATCATATCGTACCTACCATGACGAGTTTGCTATCACCTCTCAGGGACACGTCCATGCCGAGTGTTCATGTTTATCATTTGCTTTTTGGGTTTGATCGTGTTCCCGATGAAGAAGGAAAGGATCCATACCAGGCTAGCCATGGTAACTAAGACCATAATGAAAGGGGTAGATGGGTAAGACTTCAGCATTGTACCCATGATCGTTGCATACATATATCGGGCCTTAGAAAGGTGTCAACAAGGAGCAAAGCATTTCGAAGGTTGCAATTTATTACTTCATCTCTGGCTCATGGAACATCTCCAAAGAGGCGAATACCGACAAGACATTCACCGCAGAATGTGGGATGTGTTCGCTCAGCCTAAAAATGCCGAGGGATGGGTTGAGCTTTTTGATAACTTGACTGAAGAGCAGGTTCAATGGATGTTTGAATGGTTTCCGACGGATGAGTTCATCATTCGATCCCGAGATGCATCATTTCTGATACTGATTGGTCTAAGGGGGACATACCCTTACGTCCCTCTTTGAGTTATGAGGCAAGCAGGTAAGAAGCAAGTCATCCCTAGGGTCGAGAAGATGAGCCATCTTCGAGCTGAATTTCAAAATAATGACAATCCTCACAAGTGCCAAGCTCAGCACCTTTGGCACTGCAAGATTATACTCGAGAAAGACTCCATCGAGCCAGACATATATCATGCCGGTTGTACCCCTTTCTATCTTGGTTGGTTAGAAGAGGATTTGGGTGGCCAGAGCAAGCCGGGGTACGTCCGAGGTCACATGGTTATAGATGAAAGGGACGAGGCGCAAGTCAAATACAACCAACTGCGCAAAAGGATCCGGGAATATGATGATGATCACCACAAGATACATGAGTCCAGCAAGAAATTGATCGAGGAATGGAAGGACAAGCGCTAACAAGAGGCTGGGGGGGTACTTGGAACGAGGTATAGTCGAGCTGGAAGAAAAGCTCATCAAAAGAGTCGAGGATTGTCAAAAGCTGAGGGAGCTGAAGGAGGATATCTAGCCAGAACCTACCTATTGCCGGGACTTCGCGAGCTGGGAAAACTGTACAAAGAAAGCAAGAATGCCGAGTCTGGGGAAGGTCTTTCTGGGACCAAGTAGATAGGAGTGTCTTTATTTTTCTCTATCAATGTAATAAGGCCAATGGCCATTAGTGACTTTTATTTTCGTCTATAGTTTTGGGATTTGTCTATTTTTCTTATCAATAAAATGAGGCATTTAGCATTTTAAGTTCTCCAAATCAATTTGTCGCTAGGCTTATCTCGAGCACAAAGAGGTTCCCAACTTAGGACGCGCTTTACGTTTCCGAATTATGTGTTTAAATACCGCAATATTCTTTTCATAATCCTCACTGACTTTGTTACCTTTTGTTTTTATTTCTTTTCTTACTCCCCTCCCTACAGGTTAGTTCGTGCATTCTGGCATCATCAACCTATCGCATAAGATCCAAGGGCCCTCCACCTACTCCTATTCTTAGACCTCCTAAGGGTAAACACAAAGGCAAAAGTAAGATAGAAGAGTCCAGAAAGGAGAATATGATTGAACGGGTAGAGGCCCCTGATGGGCGAGGTATTCAGGTCCAGCATGAAAGCATGTCACCACTTGAACAGAAATTGCTGAAGTTTCAGGAAGAACTCGATCAAGTCCGGAATCTGGCCAACCTGTCATTTTCCCTCAAGATCCCCGACGTCAACCTTCCAAATGCTCAAAACCCCGCACCTCCACAAAATATTCCAAGACAATAAAATCATCCCGCACCTCACCATCACGCCACTCCCCCAAAGAACCAAACTCTCCCGACGCAGTGCAATGCTTGCCACACCTCAAATAACACTCCACTACTCATCCCAAAACCTCAAAACCCCACAAAGGACCATTTCCACACCTATAACAATCCCATCTATGTGGAATCCGTGACCCACTCCACTCCGCCTATCTCACAGGCATCCGAGTCTGACGAAAAGGACTTACTTATCAAGAACCTGACCGAGGAGCTTAAGAAACTTACCAGCCGAGTCCAGGGTGTTGAAGGAACCAAAGGAATTGAAGGGTTGAATTATGAAGACCCTTGTATACAACCTGATGTCGAACTTCCCGAGGGGTACAAACCTCTAAAGTTCGAAATATTTGACAGTACTGGTGATCCGAGAGTCCATCTGAGGACCTATTTTGACAAGTTGGTTGGCGTTGGGAAGGATGAAAGAATCCGCATGAAGCTGTTCATGAGGAGTTTGAAGGGAGACGCACTGTCTTGGTACATCATCCAAGACCCGAAGAAATGGTCAAATTGGGTAAGCATGGCGTCTAACTTTATGGACAAGTTTAGATTCAACATAGAGAACGCAACATATGTGTTCTACATTCAAAACTTGAAGAACAAACCCACAGAAACCTTTCGCGAGTATGCTACTCGCTGGAGGTCCGAAGCCGCTAAAGTCAGACCTGCTCTAGAGGAAGAACATATGAACAAGTTCTTTGTCCGGGCTCAGGACCCGCAGTATTATGAACGGTTAATGATGGTTGAAGGCCACAAGTTCTACATCATCATCATATTGGATGAGCGGATTAAAGAAGGTATTAAAAGCGGTATGGTTACAAATTTTGTAGCCTTTCAAGCCACTAACAAGGCTTTACAGTCCGGTGGTGTGTCTAAGAAGAGAGACGTGGGAGCCGTAATGATTACACAAAGAGCCAAGTCCCCACTCAAATACCAAGCTTATCCAACAGCTCCACTCACATACCAAGCTCCACCACCTTCCTACCAGCCCTCACCAAACTACCAAGCACCCGCACCGAACTACCAAGCTCCACCACCTTCGTACCAAGCTCCACCACCCACATATCAACCTGCTTCACCCAGATACTCAAAACCCACACCTGTCTACCACACTTATAATTCCCAGCCATCCCATTACCAATCACCCCCCTGCACGCCAACAATTCCCTAGATCTCACCCCAATTTTGATCGTCGCCCTCCAAAGCAATACACCACCATAGCCGAGCCCATTGACCAACTGTATGAGAATCTCAAAGATGCTGGTTATATCACACTTATCCCTGCTGCCACCCCTGAGAACCCCTCTCAATGGGTTAACCCAAAAAAATCCTGTGCATACCATTCCAGCATGAAAGGACACACCATCGAAGAATGTCGCTCTCTAAAGGACAAAATACATGCTCTCATTGAAAACAAGATTATTGTGGAAAAAGACCCCGCTCCAAACGTCCGCAACAATCCTTTTCCAGACCATAAGGGTGGCGGTATCCATATGATTGAAATAGAAGATAATTGGGATCTTGAGGGATCAATCGGGTTGATCGCAGAAGGCGATGACCCAAATAAGCCCGCAGTCACTCTTAAACCAATCATAGTCCAGATTCAACCATCTGAGGACGCTGAGGTGAATATGTCTGTACCACTTGAGTTTGAAGAAGTGCCACCTACAAAGTCACCAGTGCCAATTAAAGTTGAGTTTGTATCTCCAGAAAATGCACCGGCACCATTCGAGGTCGGAGTATTGCATGTTATCTTACACCTAGGAAAGCCTTAGGTAATCAACTTAAAGAATAAAAGAGGAATTGTCCTTTGTGATTAGTGATCAACTGTCAGCATGCTTAAAACCAGTAGGCAAGCCTGATTAAGACTTCCTCTCTGAGTTATGCAATAAATCTGTCTTTGTGTTATCACTTAGATATCATGCTTAGGATCTGAACATGAATATGGACCTTAATTGTGTATGAGACATGCTGTTTATGTCCACTGTTTGTGGAAGTCTTTGAGCCCTTTCCTGTTTATGTGCTACTCCCTTTATCTGCAGTTCTACTTGTTCATTATATGTCACCTAGAATTTTCACCTTTAAAATCTGAGGGTCTGCCTAGCACCTCCTTTAGGATAGGAGTCTTAATTTCCTCCGGGACTGATAGGAAGGGACGGGTTACATCATGCAATAGAGGTCGATACCAACACTCGATTTAGTTACTTTCACGGGGTGGGAAAGGGTAGAATATGGATATGATGAGCGGTGTGCTAATACCACGTGTAGCCCCTCTTCGAGGAGTGATTACCGGTTATTGCATTGATGTGATCCATATTATTATAAACCTAGGATACCTTTATATGCTTAGATTGTAATTATTTCAAAAGATAATCTTCTTTGCTATTTTCAAACATCTGCATGCTTAAGACTTAAATCCACTCTTATTTGAGCCCTTATTTGTTTGTTTGCTAAGCCCTACAAATCACTGAAACCATTTGGCCGGGAACCACACTTGTGGATCCTTAGGGGTGCCTAACACCTTCCCCTTAGGATAATTTCAAGCCCTTACCCAATCTCTGGTTAGTAATGTAGCTGTAATTGAAACCCTTAGGTGCCCTAACGCACCGTTAAAATCGTTAGGTGGCGAATCTTCAAAATATACAAATCCCTTTCCCAAAAGGAACGAGTTGTCTCAACCCATGTCATAAACCCCTTTCAACCGGGCCCCGAAAGGAGCATTCGGGGAAAAAGGGGGGTGCGACACTATTATGGTCCGATTTTGATATGTCTTATATGTATAGACTCGGGAAAGGATAATGATTCTTGAGACCCAATTTTTATCGATTTTCGAGGAATGGCCCCGGGTCTCGGGTTTGGAAAATTTTGGGAATTGTGCCTGAAATTGATAGTTTTCGATTGGGCCTTGTTTAGCATATATTGATGATGTTAATCTGGTTTTTGTTAGATTCGGAGCAATCGGGAGCCGATTCGAGAGGCAAGAGCATCATGGATTAGTATTTTGGCCCGGGTTGAGGTAAGTAATGACTACAAATCTTGTCCTGAGGGTATGAAACCCCGATCTTCGTATTTTCTCACTATTTTTCAGAGTGGTGCACATGCCGGATGACAAGTTTGTGGTGTGCACTGACTGTGGATTTGGACTTGGTCCTTCTCGTGGCAACTATTGAGTTGCGTGTTTACTTTTAAGTCATATGTTAAATTGTGTTTTAAGACTATTGTTATATTTTGGCTGTAAGCCATGTTTGGGGCCTTGTGTCAACTTGTTTAGACCCCTTGGGGGCTTTTTAGTGCTATTTCCTCACTGTGTTGACTTATGATTTACACTTAGTTATGTTATATTTAACTGATTTCGAAACTCAGCCTTATTGACACTATTTTAAGATATAAAATGATGTTTTTGGGTCGAGTACCCTATTTTACTGATACGCCCGATGGGCTTTTGAGAGTTGCTGACTGAGTGAGGCCGAGGGTCTGATTGTGAGGATATGATATGCCACGAGGTGGCTTTATATTAGCGCTTGGACTGAAGGAGCCCTTCTAGAGTCTGTACACACCCCCAGTGAGCGCAGGTACCTACTGAGTGCGAGTGCCGAGTGACGAGTGATTGGGAGGCATGAGTGACTGTGAGGTTGCCCGAGGGGATGATTATGAGTGACTGAGAGGTATGCTTGAGGGGCTGATTATGAGTGACTGTGAGATATGCCCGAGGGGCTGATTCTAATTGATGTTACGCCCGAAGGGCAGTTTCTGGTACATGTTTTTGCCCGAGGGGCTACTTATGATTTTACCACTTTCACTCTGAACTTATGAAATATGTTTTGCCCGAGGGGATTTTTATGATTTCTATCATGTTTATACTAAACTTCTTGAAAGTTATGTTGAAACTATTGGCAAGTGTATTTTCAAATGATTTTTACTGTAATCGGCTTTTAAGTGTGATGATTTAACATATACATTGTTGGAAAGAAAGGCTGTGCTTATTGTGAAATGATGATTTGATTTGATGTGTTTCTTACTGCTCAGACCTGATTTATTTTCATTACTACTGAGTTGGCGTACTCCCATTACTCCATGCACCTTGTATGCAGTTCCAGGTGTTAGGACAGAGTGAGTTGTGTATCAGTTACAAAAACTTCTCGGAGATTTTTGTGAGGTAGTTGCACGCGTCTACAGTCCTGCTCTCTCTCTCCTTCTTACTATTATAGATTTTATTTTTTTTGAGTTGTATATTTTCTGTAGATTCTCATGACCGGTGACTCCGGGATCTCGGGGGTGTATTTAATATGCGGTGTAGCTTTATCTATTTTAAAAATGTTTAAAAGAAACCTTTATGTGTTATCAGTTTAGTAAAGATGTAAATGGAAGATTATTACGATTTGAGTGTAGTTTTGGCTGGCCTAGATCCACGATAGGCGCCATCACGACTGGTTTAGATTTGGGGTCGTGACAGGTGATGCCGTGCAATTTTCTTTATTGTGTTTAACTGTTTTTCACTGGTTAAAGGCTTATTGACTGTTCTGGTTATTATTTCCGCTTTATTTCTCGTATCTTGTATCCCTTTAGCTTGTCCCCCTCCCAATAGCAGATGTTTAGCTATTGTTTGTTGTTATCTTTTACATATACTATTATCTGCGCAAGTTTATTATGTGGATGTCTTGTCATAGCCTCCTTCGTCAAGGTTAGGCTAGACACTTACGAGTACATGGGGTCAGTTGTACTCATACTACACTCTGCACTTCTTGTGCAGATTTTGGTATCGGCCCTAGCTGATGTGAGGCTTAGAATTTTGGACTTTCTTATTGGAGACTCAACGTAGATCTGCTAGCATCCGCAGACCTTGGAGTCCCTTTCTAGTATCCCTATTTTACTGTTTCTTTTTATTCAGAACAATTGTATTTCTTTCAGACTTTGTTTATAGAAAATCTTAGAAGCTCGTGAGTTGTGACTCCAGATCCGAATTGTATCAGATATTATGGGATTATGTTATTCCGCATTTCAGTTTTAGCTTCTATTTAGCTTAATTGGTTCTATTATTGAAATTGACTAAATTGGCTTAAAGAATCCTCTAATGTTGGCTTTCCTAGCAAGTGAAATGTTAGGTGCCATCACGGTCTCGTAGGTGAGAATTTCGGGTCGTGACATACTTCATCTATAAACCTTACGCTCACTTCTACATTGTCAAACCTACAGATTTTTGCATTGTCTTCCTACAGATTTCTCATCGTATACGCACAGATTTGAGATCAAATATTAAAGTAAGTTCTTATTTTTCAATTTTTGTCGTAATTATTGCAGCAATTTCAATTTGTGCTGTAACTGAGTTCTAACTGATTAAAAATACCACTGTCAAATTCTGGAGATTAAACAGTTGTAGATTGAACCTCCAGCAAATTATGTTTGTGATTGAGATTGTTCCTAAAAAATAACTAAATGTTTAATAAAATTAAAAAGATCAGAGTTAAACGAGTTAAATGATATAGATTGAAGCACACGATGAATTCCATATCATCATGCTAGAATTTCAGATGAAAAATATTCAAACTTTAAAATATTATGTCGGATGATTTCCTGGTTCACACCATAGTGGAACTCTAGAGCTTAATCATATTCAGGTTTAAATATCTAGCAATTCATTATGTGATTGAGTATTTAATCGATAAACTGCTATTTATTTTTGTAACACCCTGATCGATTTTTTTGAGCATTTTATTTTGTTATGTTGTTGGAGGTATTGAATATCTTCATACGATATATTAAGACTTGCGCGCGTGGATAGTTTTGATTTTCGAGAAGTTCAAAATTGATTCGACGAGTAATTCTCAATTTGGAAGCTTTAAGTTGGAAGAGTTGACCAAGATTTGAATTGTGAGTAAACGATCCCAGATTTATGTTGATGATTCCAATGGGTTTTCATGGTGATTTGGACTTAGTCATATGCCCGAATTTGGTTTTGAATTTGGTGGTTCCTAGGATGATTTGGCTCTTTTTGTTGAAAGTTGACAATTTGAAGGTTTACAAAGTTCATAAGTTTGACCATTACTTGACTTTGAGGATATCTATTTCAAATTGTTATACGGGAACTTGGAATAGGTTATTTTGTCATTTGAAGCTTGTTTCCAAAGTTTGGTTTCGTTCCGGGTTGATTTGATATGAATCAGATGCTTGGTTGTGAGTATTTGAAGTTCTTGAATTTGAAGGTTTCATGATGAGTTTTTATGTTCAATTCTTAATTTTGATATTATTAACGTTTTTTAAGCCTTTGGATAAGTTAAAATTATATATTTGCACTTATTGATATATTTGGATGGGGTGGGGGCCGCAAGTGTGATTTGGGGTTGTTTCAGATCATTTCAGATTGATTTGGTATTGTTGGTTCTGGTTCTTCGCATTTTCTATAAGTGGGTCGCAAATGTGACCACCGCATTTGCGAGGGATTTTCTGTTCTTGCAACCTGGGGGTGACTGGCAAACCTCACATTTGGCAGGGGATGAGTCACAATTGCGACTCTAGGCTTCGGAGATTGGCAGGCTGGGGGCTTCTCTTTTGCGAGGATTTGAGTCGCATTCGTAATTGTTGAATGTTCGCTTCTGCAAAATGGGCGTCGATTTTGCGACTGGCAGCTTGGGGTAGTTCGCATTTGCGAAGATCTTAGTCGCATTTGTGACATTTGCAGGGTGTGTATGGGTTCACATTTGCCTGAGGTCGCTTTTAAAATGGTTGCAT
Organism: Nicotiana paniculata; assembly: GCA_005239505.1. NCBI lineage: Eukaryota > Viridiplantae > Streptophyta > Magnoliopsida > Solanales > Solanaceae > Nicotiana > Nicotiana paniculata. The sequence goes on from MDKI01109827.1 coordinate 32,911, forward strand.
TTACGAACCTCTGGTCGAAAATGCGACATCTGCAACGAGTTATAAGTTATGTATTTCAGGACTTAGACTCATTTTCTCATATTTTGAGCCTAGACTTGGAGAGGGGCAATTTTTGAGCGGCATTTTTGTGCAATACTTTAGGGTGAATGATTTTACTTGAATTTAATATTATATCTTATTTTCCCATGAATTGTTACACCTAGATTATGAAATTTGTAAGAGAATTTTGGGAGTTTTTGACTATGTTTTAAAAAAATAAAAAAATTGGGGATTTGATAATTGACTTGGACTCGATTTTTGAATCTAATCATATATTTTTACTCGTGGGGTTATGGGTAGTCGGGATCTACCCCTCGACTTAGGTTTTGATCGAGTGGGCCCGGGGTTGACTTTTGTTAACTTTTGAGAATTGGGTAAAGATTGGAACTTTATTATTTATAATTGATTCCTATATAATTATTTGATGTAATTAAGCTATTATTTTCTAGATTTGAGCAGAACAGATGTAATTTCTAGAGGAAAAGGCTATTTTAAAGGTTTGATTTGGGCTTCTTGGTAAGTGTCTTGCCTTGCTTTGGTTGAGGGAATTTTTCCTAGTATTTGATGTTGTTTGCTACATGCAGGGTTGATGTATATATGAGGTGACGAGTGTATGTACATATTCCAGGGGTATTCTTGCTCGGGGTAGATTCTAAATTACTCTATGCCTTATTTGGTTGTGTGTTCTACTTTATTCTATATGTTACTCAATTGATTGACTACATGAGTACAATAAACCATGCTAGTGTAATGTTGAGGCTATTGGTACCTTATTTTGAACATGATGAGAAAATCTTGAGATTTATGTTATACTTACCTCGGATGTAGATACACATATGTTATGAACACCCATCCACACTTATTGTTGCGTTGTTCCTTGATTAGGACATGTGCACTCTGTGATGCATATGTGATCGTTTATATGATTACTTGAACTTGATTGCTACAATTGAACAACCATCCGTGATTTATTATTGTCACGTCCTTATGTATCTTGTTGATAAAATTACGGGCTTATATCTTTGATGAAAATTTGGCATATTGCTTTGTGATGATTATGACATATATGGACATGTTGGGCGGATCAGTTGGGTGTTGGCACGAGGTCTTTGTCGTGCGATTGTGATTATTATTAGCATGAGGCGAAATAAGGGTGGCGTGTCTTGGGTTTGCCCATGTGGCAAAATAAGGGTGGTACTATGCGTATGTTGTGAAATAAGGGTGACATTGGCGGTATTATTGATCGTTATGCGATGCTTTGAGGGTGATTTTATTGAAGATTTTTATGTGGTGGTACAAAGGTGAGAGTTTTTATTATGCATGCGAATTCTTTATGTTTGTCATGGATTTTTTTTTATGATTTTCGCATTGCATCTAACATGTTAATCTATGCCTCTTTTGCTATTTAATTATTTGATTGTTAATATGGATTTACCAATGTTGAGTTGATATCTCATGTTCCGTTGAGTTTTTGGTAGCATATTGGATTGATGTAAAAAGAAGGTTGTTAGTATACATTAATGTATTGAGTTCTTTAAAAGTTCTCTTGAACGTGTTATTTGGCAATTAATACGGAATCGAATCATGTTGGGAACATGCTTACAATCATGTATGAGTGTTTGAGCACACACATTATGTGGTGCATACCTCTTTGTAACCGGGGTTGATGCAAGTTTTATTTGTTTGGACACGTTTAATTGGGAGAGTTTGTTTATTATCCTACCCTCTTGTGCACCTTTATTGCTTATATTCTTTATTCTGTAAATGTCTTTCTGGAATATTTCTCTGCATTATACATATTATTGAGCTATACAGGTTATGCAAAGTGAGTATCTTTGACTTAAAAACCTCGTCACTACTTCTATGAAGTTAGACAAGATACTTATTGAGTACATGGGGTCGGTTGTACTCATACTACACTTTTGCACCTTGCGCGTAGATTTAAGACTTGAGTAGTAGTGGAAGACAAAGACTTGCATTGAAGACGTACTAGCATACATGATTCAGTCTACCTTTTGTTCATGGTAGTTTAGGACGTTATGGGCATATGAAATCTTGGGATGATTCAAGTTTGATATTTGTTACGTATGTAGTATGCAAGGAAAAAAAGAATCACTTGGGTACTTCTTTTGGATATTCATGTGCTAGTAGAGCACGACGTATTGGCTGTGCGTTGGATATTAGAGCAAGGTGAATGGATTTCAAGAAGGTTCCAATAGGATCAAGACTCGTATGTGGCATTTAAGGATTTTCGGATTCGTGTATGGCTAGAACTTGAGATTTGTACTGGATGGTGTTGAGACTTGCAATGCTTCTATCTCATTATTGACTTCACATGGCAGTATTAGACATATGAAAGAAAGAACTCCAGATTCTTAGAAGGTCTCCTCGGAGCGAGCATTTCAGTTTGAGTTACGTTGGATAGACCTAGTTCCGATGGCTTGGCTAGGTGCTAACGAGTTTCGAAGAGTTCGTGATGGTTTTGACCACGGTTCGAGGTTTATGTCTTCTACGAGTATAGAAGGTCTGCTGTGTGTTATGATGTTCTTCTAGATTAGAATAAGTAGAAGTTTTTTGGTTAATGGGGTGCTTATCCTACTTGTGATTCAGAGTTGATTATGAGAATTTAATATTTTCACAAGTTAGCATGATTGTTGGGGTGTGCTGTGCGGGATTGGAAATTGCATGGACAAGGTTTCCGTTCAGTATCAAAAGAAGGTCATGAGTTTTAGACAACATGTAAGATATCTGATGGTTAGAGGATGCTAACACTACCTTGGGTCGCCTGAGAAGAATTTGTGTTGTGGAAGACACATTGTGTACTGATTTGCGGATGCTTGACTAGTATTACGGTAATCGCATGGTTGTTGATTGTCGTCTTTCAGGTTTTGATGTGTGGTGTGGCAGATTTATGGGAGTATTCGTCATGAGATAATTGTGTATTAGTGATGTGTCAGTCATTTAAATAGGAGTTCGGATCGGATATTGAGATTCCTATGAGGTTTAGGGACTAGATGTTCTTAGAGGCAGACTATTCCTTGGTTGTGGATTGTGAGGGTGCGTTAAGGGTTAGACAACTGATTGTATCTGTTATGGATATATTACTATGGACTTTTGGAAGGTTAAATACCTATTTTGGGATGATCAGAATTGATTTGGGGGCCCATTGATAGGCCTAATGAGAACATGTATTCTACATTAGATCGGGTTTGCTTGCTCTTTCATAGTATTTACTACGGATGTGTCATAAGGCTGAATGAATGTTATGCACACTCTGATTTGTTTCATGCCTTACTCTTTTATGCTACGACGGGTTGTGAGACTGTTTGACTATCTACACACATAATGTGGTTCTGTTTGGGCTTTGTGGTGAGGTTTGAGCAGATAGCTCCTAGGGTGTTGAATTGTTATTGCACTTTGGTTATGGTTTTCCTTTCTGTGATACATTGTGCTATCCATTTCTCCATAGTTATAGTCATGCACTTTGAGTTTTTGCTGTTGATATGCATGCGGTTGTTGATTATGATCATTATGGATCGATGGGTATTCCGTGTGGATCAGTATATCTGGAATGGGATACATGCCACAATGGGGTTATGTTAGGATGTTATTCGTTGTGGTTATTTTGTGTGTTTTTCTTCTACCTTGTGGGATGGATTCAAAGCATGGTGTTGTTAAGGTTGTACCTGTTGGACTTGTTGGACAGTTCTCTTATTTGGTTCTCTTCGCATATTTAGTTATATTCGAGTTGTTAGTGGTTGGGTGCACGAAGTGCGTCATATATGGTCTATGCAGTATTTGGGGTAGCCTATCTATTGAGCAACTTGTACTGGGTGAGATGAGGTTATTGGACTATGTATTAGCGCAATCTGACCGGTCGTTTTGAGCATTTATATTCCGTTCGGTGGTTGGAGGTCTTCAATAGATTCATATGATGTATTACATCTTGCGTGCGTGGATGGTTTTGATTTTCAGAAAGTTCGGGATTGATTCGGAGAGTAATTCTCAACTTGGAAGCTTTAAGTTGGAAGATTTGACCAAGGTTTGACTTGTGAGTAAACGACCTCATATTTCTATTTTGATGATTCTAATAGGTTCATATGGTGATTTTGGACTCAGGCATATACCGGGATTTGGAGGTTCCTAGGATGATTTGGCTCTTTTTGTCGAAAGTCTGCAATTTGAAGGTTTAGGAATCTTATAAGTTTGACCAAGAGTTGACTTTCAGGCCATTTGGCTCGGTTTGTGATTCTGGGACTTAGAATAGATACATTTTGTTATTTGGAACTTGGGTGCAGAGTTTGGTTTCATTCCGGGTTGATTTGATATGAATTGTACGCTTGGTTGTGAGCATTTGAAGTTCTTGAATTTGAAGGTTTCATGATGAGTTTTGATGTTCAATTCTTGGTTTTGATGTTATTAATGATGTTTCGAGCCTTTGGTTAAGTTAGAATTCTGTATTTGGACTTATTGGTATGTTTAGGCAGGGTCTCGGACGTCCCGAGTGCGATTCATGGTGGTTTCAGTTCATTTCGGATGAATTTGGTATTGTTGATTCTGGTTCTTCGCATTTGTAATAAGTGGGTCGCAAATGCAACCACCATATTTGCGAGGACTTTGTCGCTCTTGCGACCTAGGGGTGACCGGTGGACCTCGCATTTGCGAGGTGATGTATAGTAATTGCGACTTTGGGCTTTCGAGACTGGTAGACTGAGGGCTTTGCTTTTGTAAGGATTTGAGTCGCATTTACTACTGCTGGAATGTTCGCTTCTGCAAACTGGGCATCGCTTTTGCGGCTAGCAGCTTGGGATACTTTGCATTTCTGAAGATTTTAGTCGTATTTAGGACATTTTCTTGGTGGGTCTGTGTTCGCATTTGTGAGCCTGAGGGGGCTTTTGCGATGGTCGCATTTTGCAGCTGCTTATAAGTTGTGTATTTCGGCACTTAGACCTATTTTCTTATATTTTGAGCCCTACACTTGGAGAGGCAATTTTTGAGGGACATTTTCATACAATACTTTGGGGTAAATAATTTTTACTTGAATTTAATATTATATCTTGTTTCCCCATGAATTATTACACCTAGATTATGGAATTTGGAAGAGAATTTTGGGGGCTTTGGATTATATTTTGAAAATTTTTAAAAACTGGGGATTTGAGAGTCGATTTGGACTCGATTTTGGAACCTAATCATACATATAGACTCGCAGGGTTATGTGTAGTCGGGATGTAAGGCTCAGTAAAAATTTCCTAAAAATCGAGGTTTTGTGGTGCCGGGGTAGGAGTAGGTGTTAATGAGCCACGGTACAGACTTTTTGGGTTGAACAGTGCGCCGGGAAGTTGAAGGAAAATGTTCTGCAGAGTTGGGAATTTCTACGACCTATTATGCGGCCGCATAATCACTCTGCGGGCCGCAGAGTGAGGCAGTCATTTGGGCCATTTTTATGTCATTTTCGCGGCTCATTATGCGATCACAAAACCATTTCGCGGGCCCTACTCTAATCGCATATCAAGCCTTGGAATTTTGCGGAGGGAGGTTCTGCGGCACATTATGCAACTGCAAAATAGGTATGCGGGCCGCATAATGGCCGTAGAATGAGGCAGGCCAGCCCAGTTCTGGAGGGCCTCTTTTGCGGCCCATTTCACGGACCACAGACTCATTATGCCGCATATGCGACCGCAAATCCTGTTTCAGGACTTCATTTTTGGGTTTTTATAACCTGACCCTACTTCGTTAAAATAGATGCAATAGACCATTTTTAAGAAAAAAATCTAATATTATGAGAGTGAGTGAGAGTACTTAGAGTTGGAGAGTGATCTTCAACCTATTTTTCCTCAATTCTTGCTCAAATATTTGAAGATTAACAAGGAGAGCTCACTACATGTTCATCCTAGAGGTAAGATTCAACACCCTAGTCCTTAATTTCGAAAATTAACTAAAAATGAGTAATGAGCAAGACACTTATTGGGTATGAGAGTTGTTTATCTTGCACTACTTGTGTTATCAATGGGTGTAGGAAGATTGTGAGCTAAAAAAGGTAAAAAATGGATTGTGGGATGATGGAATCTTTCATAAAAGGGTCTTAAAACCTTAATGCACACATAGTGGTTGAGAAAATGCTCAAATGAGCTAGAATCATGATCATCTTCCTAATTTTGCTTCAACTTTTTATATTTCTAAAATATATTGATGTTGCTAAGAATTCCGAAACAATTTAGAGTTTAAGGAAGCTCAATTGAGGTATGTTGGCTAAACCCTTTTTTTTAGAATTGAATTGCATGGTGTTCATGTAAGTTATGTAATACCCGAGTTGATCATTACAAAATTGGTTATCCCGAGTGAACTTGTGTTGAACGATATATGTTCAATATGTGTTCCAAATGCTTTTATCATGCTATGTTATCTTTTGAGTTTATATTCAAAGTATGGGTTGTGTATTATAAATGTTATGACTTCAAGTCAAGTTTGAAAGAAGGTTATCATGCCAAATTATATGAAAAATCTTTATATGTCTAAGACTCTTAATTGCTCTCATGTTTACCTAAAAGTCTTGAATCGAAAGAGGAGCATGATAAATGAAATTTTGCCAAGTGTCAAGAATTATATTATAATTGTGGCCACTAGTGCCGATAAATTGAATAAATGTGAAGGAAGTATGAAATGAGGTGATTGATAGATAAGGTAATGTCTCAGGTGAGACGGCCTAGCTGATCGGGCCGTGATCAGACGCCATGCCGCATACATGGCGGTGATTGTGCTGAAAATTATAGTTGAAATTGTGAATATGGTTGATGTATCAAATGAGGCGGCCTAGCTGATCGGGCCGTGATCGGACTCCGTGTAAAAGTACGGTGGTATTGTGAATGATGGTATATCGGTACTAAGGATCTCCCCACCTAAAAACATGGAAATTTACTTGATAAATTATGTGGTTCTTAACCTGATGTATTGATTTCATGATTTTGTCCCGTGTATTATTATTCATTCTATTGAGATGGTGTTTAGTTATGCATACTAGTACTATTCCATAGTACTAACATCCCTTTTGCCGGGGGCGCTGCATCTTTAATGGAGCAGGGGGTTCCATAATAGGTAGCGTTGATCAGTGATAGTAGTACACCCTCCTCCCAGCAGACTTGGTGAGCCCCACTTCATTCCGGGGTTATGCATCTTTCGCTTGTTATACTATTGCGTTTTGAGGTATAGCCGGGCCTTGTTGCTGTCACTACTATCATAAGCTTTGTAATTATTAGAGGCTCTATTGACATAGTGTGAGTTGTATATGGATGTTGGGAAATTAAAACCCGTTATGTTGTGTTTGAACCATGTATTCCACTTTAGACTATGAAAATGTGCGTATTTTGAGACATTAAAAGTGAAGTAACTAATAGAAATGATTTGGATTGTATACACGATCTCCCTATTGTCTAATTAATGAGAATATGTCTTGTCTTTGTCATGAGTGAGGTTGGGTAGAAAGTATCTAACAGGCTTGCTCAACCGAGTTCACTCGGTTGAGCGTTGGTCGCACTCCCCGAGTTTGGGGCGTGACACGGGATCTACCCCTCGACTCGGGTTTTGATGGGTTGTGCCCGGAGTTGACTTTTTTTGACTTTTAAGAATTGGGAAGTGGAAATTTATTATTTATAATTGGTTCCTATATCGCGGTTTAATGTAATTGAGTTATTTTTGGCTAGATTTGAGCCGGACGGAGGTCATTTTTAGAGGAAAGGATGTTTTAGAGGTCTGATTTGGGCTTATTGGTAAGTGTCTTGCCTAGCTTTGGTTGATAAAATGTTTCCTACTATTTGATGATGTTTGCTACATATGGGGGTGATGTATATATGAGGTGGCTAGCGTGTGTACTGTTACGCGGCGCCTTCCTGAGATTCTTTGGAAGGGTGACGCAAGGCTAAGAAAACGATGTCAGGGTGGTTGCTGCCCGCCAAGTGAGGTCCCCTCTGCACGCTAGACGAGATTGTCAGTGCCGTGCGGGAAAAACAATGCCAACTATTGAGAGAACAGTAATGAGAATTGAATAAAAGCTTGATTGCATTAATGAAAGCTGTTACAAAGAAGGCAACGCTGTGTCGAGGGGGAGAGACACCAGTACAGAGAATTGCTTGCTAGAAAGTTTTTGATTGCTTGATCCCCCCTAATAATGCTTAAAAAGAATAAACCAACATTACAGGAATAGACAAAACTACGCTAGAGAAACATAAGGAAAGTACATCGAATAAAACTACTCTAGTAATACACGGAAAAAGGACTTAGTTTTCTACAGAGGTAGAAACAGGTCTGTTGTCAGCAACTTTGTCTCAGGCATCACGATCTGCGCGCGCGGTGCTGTTCGCAGCTTCTTGTGGATGGGCGCTAGCAAGGGAAATCGGTGGGGCGACAGACACACATGCGCGCTTGTCACTTGGCGCGGCCAAGACCACGAGGCCGTCCATGGCGCTAGGCGTTGGGAGGCTTGCTAGGACGGGCACGTCCAAGGGGTCATGGGTCACGACTGGAAAGCCGCACATGACATTCTCCCCCATCTGAGTTGGAGACGTCCTCGGCGCCTTACTTGCCAAATAATCTTCAATCAGGCTCTTGTAGGCTTTGAGGTTTGTTCCCCTCTCCCAAGTGTTCTCCTCTGCATCACACCCTTGCCATTTTACCAAGAACTCTTGGTGATCCTTCCTGGAGGCATGAATTACCCGGTCATCAAGAATAGCTTCAGCCCGCCTTTTCCCGATTGAGTCGGGGCCTCGAATACCGGGTATTGTGAGTTGGCTCCATTCCTCCGTGTCTTCCCGAAACGGTTTCAATAGACTGGCATGGAAGACGAGATGGATTTTTCACTAGGCTGGGGTATCCACCCGGTATGTAACTTTCCCAATGCGTCTTTCAATGGACAAATGTCCAATATATTTTTGCAACAGGTGAGGGTCATGGACCCCTGCAAATAAGTACCGCTTTGGGATTTTTACCATCACTTTGTCTCCTACTTGGTATTCAACAAAGCAACGATTCTGATCAGCATGCCTCTTCATTCTCTTTTGGGCTTTAACCAGATAGCTCCGCACTATCTCCATATTCTGCTTCCATTCTGTTGAGAAGCTAGTAGCACGAGGAGATTTCCCCATGTTTGGTGCATTCACGGTGTGTGGGAGTAGCGGTTGTTGCCCGGTAACAATTTCAAAAGCGCTTTTGTTTGTACTGGAGCTCTTTTGTGAATTGAAACACAGTTGGGCAACATCCAGGAGCTTCACCCAATTCTTCTGGGATCCGGTAACAAAATGGTGAAGATATTCCTCCAACATGCCATTGAACCGCTCCGTCTGGCCATCAGATTGTGGATGAAAGCTTGAGCTGTGACTCAATTTTGACCCGAGGCACTTAAATAATTGGGTCCAAAAGTTACTAGTGAAGCGTGAAACGCGATCACTAACAATGTCTTTGGGCAGGCCCCAATATTTGACGACATGAGAGAAGAAGGTCGAGTTGTATCCTCTACTGATATATATTGAGGTGCTGCAATGAAGGTGGCATACTTTGACAACCGATCCACCACAACCAAGATAGTTGTGAGGTCTCCAACCTTGGGAAATCCGGTGATGAAATCCAACGACACGCTTTCCCAAGGTCTCTTTGGAACAGCTAGAGGTTCCAAGAGCCCCGCTTGTGTCAAGCGGTCGGACTTTTCCTTCTGGCATACTAGACAAGTCCTCACATACTGCGCGACATCGTCGGCCATTTGGGGCCAATAATATGCACGGCGAAGCAATGCCATGGTGCGTTCTTCGCCGGGATGGCCGGCCCACAGTGTGTCATGACATTCCACCTAGAGAGTTCTTCTTAGATCCCCTCCTTTTGGAACATAAAGTCGGTTCCCTTTTACCTTCAAGAAATCTTGCCCTGTCCTACTAGATCAACCAAATACTGTGCAGCAGGATCCTTAATGAGTAGATCCTGTATCTGGTCCTTAATGGTGGTGGCTACTTCGCTCCCCCTTAGGGTGGCGAGTAGGCACACCGATGCTAGGTTCACTCTGCGGCTGAGTGCATCGGCCACATGATTAGACTTCCCGCTTCAGTACTCTAGGTTGAAGTTAAATTCCACTAGGAGTTCCTGCCATCGGGCCTGCTGGCCATTCAACTTCGGCTGGGTCATGAAATGACTAAAAACTGTGTTGTCTGTCTTGACCACGAACAGTGATCCAAGCAGATAATGCCTCCAAAGGCGTAAGCAATGAACGACAACCAATAATTCTTTTTTCGTGGGCGGCGTAGTGCCGCTCTGCATCCTTAAGCTTCTGGCTCTCGTATGCTACGGGATGCCCGTCTTGTAGTAAGACCCCGCCAAGAGCATAGTCGGAAGCATCTGTTTGTACCTCGAAGGGCTTGGCCAAGTCAGGAAGGGCCAAGACAAGGCTAATAGACATTGCCGCTTTTAATGCATTGAAGGCCTCCACTCGCCTAGGACCCCAATCCCAAGGTGTGACCTTCTTGAGGATTTCAATTAATGGTACTGCGATGAGGGAGTAGTTCTTCACAAATCGCCGATAGAAATTGAATAGTCCAAGGAATGCCTTCAAGGCATGGATATCCTTGGGCGGCGGCCAATCTGTGATGGCTTGGATCTTTTGCTGGTCCATCTTGATCCTCCCTTCCTCAATGACATGACCGAGTCGATCTATTTTTGAGCAAAGGAGCACTTGGATAGCTTTGCGTACAACTCATGCTCTCGCAACCGGGCTAGGACCTTCCGCAAGTGCTCCAAGTGTTCTTCCAGTGTCTGGCTATAGACCACAATATCATCCAAATAGACCACCACTAATTCATCAATGTACTCTCGAAAGACCTGGTTCATTAGGGTGCAAAACGTGGATGGGGCATTAGTCAAGCCGAACGGCATGACTAGGAAGTCGAACGACCCATATCTTATCACACAAGTCATCTTGTGTTCATCACCCTCAGCAATCCGGACCTGCCAATACCCTTTCTTTAAGTCAATTTTTATGAACACCGTAGCACTCCCCAATCTGTCGAACAAGTCTGCAATGAGCGGAATAGGATACTTGTTCTTCACAGTAATTTTGTTCAGCACCCGACAATCCACGTAGAGGCATTGACTACCATCATGTTTCTTCTGGAAAAGCACAGGGGACCCATATGGGGACTTAGAGGGTACAATGATCCATGTGTCTAGCATTTCCGTCAATTGTCTCCGAAGCTCAGTGAGTTCAGGTTGTGACATTCTGTAAGGCGCCCGGGCAGGTGGCTTCGCACCCGGCACCAACTCAATCTCATGGTCCACAATGCGCCTAGGCAGAAGTCGCTTCGGCATTTCCTGTGGCATGACATCTTCAAATTCCAGTAGTATCTCCTTTACGTGTGTAGGGAGTGGTCCCGATGAGCGTTCTACCTCTTTAATACATAGGGTAGCCAGAAATGTAGGTTCATGTCTCTTGACCCCCTTTTTTAGTTGCAAGGCCGAGATGTTCTCAGCGGCCATCTTCCTGGATATGCACGTAATAATACAGGTTGTGGCCCCATTTATACCCATAATCAGAAGCATGTCCGCATATGGTACGAGCATGGTGTTAGTCTGCCTCAAGAATTCCAGTCCCACTATCAGCTCAAAGTCATGTATGATCACCACGCGCAAGGTGAACTTTCCTTCATAAGGCCCCATCTTTACCGGTACTCCTTTTGCTATTCCACCCACTGGCTGCGGAGGTGAGTTGATAGCCTTGACATGACCCCTGACCTTTCCCACAACTATCCCTAGACGCTCCACCTGAGTTGAGGCCATGTAGTTGTGAGTGGCACCTATATCTATCATAGCGAATGGGTTTGCCATTTACCCTCAGTTCAACGAACATCAAGGTCCTCTCTTGCTTAGGAGGAGTCCCTTTATTCGTCTTCTTGTTCCCCTTCTTGGTAACTGGGCGGGGTCCTTCTTCTTGCGGATACCAGCACTGGTTCCTACTAATGCCTCCAAAACAGAACCAACAATTGCATTGAAGACACCGACTTCTTTGGTCTGTTCATCATCATCTGCTTCATCATCCGTCCCCTCATCATAAGCTTGATAGGCATTCACCTGTACATGTGTATTCATTATTCCAATGCGGTCCGCCGCACTGATGGCATCCTGAGGGGGTCTTTCTCCCCCGATCATTGTTGTTTGATGTAGAACTGTTGCTGCCTGAGGAGAGAGCCTTAGGTTTGCCTGCACTTCGGTCTACCCCACTTTTGTTGGGGCCACCATTGTTGGATTGGCCCCCTTTGTAACCCGCTCGGACATGCGGCTGGGGCCTATCCTTCCGAGTTTCCATCTGATAGTCCCCAAGGCATTTTGCTGCTTGGATTGCCTTGGGTAGGGTATCCCCCCTCTATCTTTGCAGCTCCATGTAGGCATAAGGTTTCAACCCTTCCAAGAATGTGAAGAGATTGTCTTTGTCCCCCATGTCATGGATGTTCAGCATGAGTGCAGAGAATTCTCGCACATAGTCCCGCACTGACTTGGTCTGGCGAAGCTCCCGTAGTTTCCTCCTTGCATTGTACTCAACATTTTTGGGGAAGAACTGTAGGCATATGGCTGCCTTCAGTTCCTCCAATGTCCCCAGAGCATCTTCACCGGCCCTGATGGCTTCGTACTTCACTCGCCACCAGAGCTTAGCATCACCCTTAATATACATGGCAGCAGTTGCTACCTTCTTGGCTTCTTCTAGGCCTCCCACGGCATCGAAGTACTATTCGATGTTGAAGATGAAATTTTCCACTTCTTTAGCATTCCTAGCCCCACTATATGGCTTTGTCTCAGGAATCTTCAGTTTCTGTTCCAAGGGGTCAAGGTTCGCAGCACCCCCGATTGGATTTCCACGCCTCGAAGCAAGCCTTGTAGAGCAACATTGACAACATTGAGCTGCCCTGTCAAATCATCGATAGTTTGCTGCATGGCAGTCATCCTGTCTGCCTCTTGTGACATGTGGGCTAAATCCTCGGCGCGCTCTTGTTGGAGGCCCTAGAATTTATCAAAAAATTTGGCTGCCTCAGTAGCTGCTGTTTTCCGGTCTCCTTCAGAGTCGCGACTGATGTTTTCTATGTCAACTTCGACCTGGGCCATTCTGAGGTCCAGGTCGTCCAACCTTTGCACTAGGTTGGTTTTCAGTTCCATCACCGTATCCACGATGGGCCGTAGTACGCCAACCGTCTCCTCAAGGGCCGCAATGCGGTCCCCATAATTCACCATGGTAAGAAATGGTGGTAATGCCAATGCGTTCCCTCGTCCGATGTCGAGCCTAGGCTCTTATACCAACTGTTATGCGGCGCCTTCCTGAGATTCTTTGGAAGGGCGATGTAAGACTAAGCAACTGATGTCAGGGTGGTTGCTGTCCGCCAAGTGAGGTCCCCTCCGCATGCTAGACGAGATTGTCAGTGCCGTGTGGGTAAACCAATGCCAACAATTTAGAGAACAGTAATAAGAATTGAATAAAAGCTTGATTGCATTAATGAAAGCTGTTACAAAGAAGGCAACGCGGTGTCGAGGGGGAGAGACACCAGTACAGAGAATTGCTTGCTAGAAAGTTTTTGATTGCTTGATGCCTCCTAATAATACTTGAAAAAATAAACGAACATTACATGAATAGACAAAACTACGCTAGGGAAACATAAGGAAAGTACATAGAATAAAACTACTCTAGTAATACAAGGAAAAAGGACTTAGTTTTATACAGAGGTAGAAACAAGTCCGTTGTCAGCAACTTTGTCTCATGCATCACGATCGGCGCACGTGGCATTGTCTGCGCGTGCGGCCAAGACCACGGGGCCATCCGTGGTGCTAGGCGTTGGGAGGCTTGCTAGAATGCCACGGGGAACGTCCAAGGGGTCATGGGGAACGTCTGGAAAGCCGCCCATGACAGTACATATGCTATGGGTATTCATGCTCAGGGTAGATTCTAGATTACTCTAAGCCTTGTTTGGTTGTGTGTTCTACTTGATTCTATATGTTACTCAATTGATTGATTACTTAAGTATAATAAACCATGCTAAAGTAATGTTGAGGCTATTGGTACCTTATTTTAAATATGATGAGCAAATCTTGAAATTTATGTTATACTTGCCTTGGGCGTAGCTACATGTATATTATGAACACACATCTGTACTAGTTGTTTTGTTGTGACTTGATTTGGACGTGTGCACCCTGTGATACATATGTGATCCTTTTTATGACTACTTGAAATTGATTTAGCAATAGTCATGCCTTCTATGTTGAACACCCATCCACATTTTATTATTTTCATGTCCTTGTGCATCTAATTGATAAAATTACGGGATTATATCTTTGATGGAAATTTGGCACATTGCTTTGTGATGATTGTGGAACATGTGGAAATGTTGGGCGGATTGATTGGGTGTTGACACGAGGTCTTTGCAGTGCAATTGCGATAATTGTTATGCGCATGGGGGAAAATAAGGGTGGCGTGTCTCGGGCTTACCCATGTGGTGAAATAAGGGTGACATTTGTTGATATTGCACATGCAGTGAAATAAGGGTGACATTATTGATGATGTTATGTGATGGTTTGAGTGTGATTTTCTTGATGATGTTTATGTGGTAGTACGAGGGTGACATATTTTATTATGTATGTGAATTATTTATGTTTGTCATGCATTTTTTCGTGATTTTTGTGTTGCATCTAACGTGCTAATCTATGCCTCTATTTCTATTTAATGATTTGATTATCAAAATGGATTTACCTATATTGAGTTGATATCCCATGTTTTGTTGAGTTATCGGTATTGTATCTAATTGATGTAAAAAGAAGGTTGTCAGCATACATTGATGTATTGGATTCTTGAAAAGCTCTCTTGAACATCTTATTTGGCAATTGATACGGAATCGAATCATGTTAGGCACATGTTTACAGTCATGTATGAGTGTTTGAGCGCACACATTATATAGTGCATACCTCTGTGTGAGCGGAGTTGGTGTAAGTCGTATTTATTTGAACATGATTAATTGGGAGAGTTTGTTTATTACCTTATCCTAGTTGTGCATCTTTAATGATGATATTCTGTAATTATTTTTTTGAAATATTTTCTATGTATTATACATGTTACTGAACTATAAAGGTTATGCAAAGTGAGTATCTTTGACTTGAAAACCTCGTCACTACTTCTTTGAGGTTAGTCAAGATACTTACTGAGTACATGGGGTCGGTTGCACTCATACTATAGTTTTTCACCTTGCATGAAGATTCCGAAGCTTATTAGCTTCATAACCACTTTGTAAATCTGGTTATGTAAACTTCAAACAGATGTGGTAAACATTATTCATAACCACTTTGTAAATCTAATCTTAGTGTCTCATAGCTTGTACTACTAGTCCTTGGGATAGCTGAATTGACTTCTTTTGCAGTTTTATTAATAATACTGATGATTTCTCATTATAGTTATAATTTATATCCTCTGGCTTACCTAGCAGGTTGGGTTAGATGTCATCACGATTTGGTGGGATTTTGGGCCGTGACAATTTTTAAGCACTTTATGGTGTGATTACATGTTTGAATGTTTAGGGTATTAGAAACACCAAAGTTCGAACCTGGATGTTAAATAGTTCCAGGTTTAGTCTCTCGCCATTTTACCTTGTGATTGAGATTGTAACTGATAAATAGATGTCACGATCCAAAATCCCACACAGTCGTAATGACACCTAACCCAACCCTCTAGGTAAGCCAAGCAAAGAATAATACAACTCAAATGAAAGATCATCAATAACATTTGACAAAATAGTTGAATTCCATACAATTTCCCCAAGGGTTGATAGAACAAGTCATGAGCCAGTAAGATTCAAATTTACAAAGCTTGTATAGAGAATAAATATAACATCTGTTTGAATATACATAAACAGTAGTACAAATCCTATATTACCAAGAACAAGTGGTAGCTTATATCTTGGATGCTGGTACATCTTTAATGCTAACCTTCATCGTCCGCTCAACTCCAAGATCTGCACACAAGGTGCAGAAGAGTAGTATGAGTAAAACCGACCCCATGTACTCAATAAGTATTCTGATGAACACCGGGTAAGTAGTGTCGAGGTTTCAGGTCAAGGATACTCACTATACATAACCTGTACAACTTAATAACATATACATATGACCATCAATAATATCGAATCTAAGCATGAAATTCGGGTACAACCAATCAGGGCACATAGAGAAGATGTGCATAAGTCTTATAACATTTCAGTATATAGAGAAGATATGCATTTGATATTAGATAACACATTAAAAATTGCATATAGAGAAGATATGCACAAGTACTATGGTAGTTTAACAACTCAACATATAGAGAAAGTATGCGTTTGACATCATCAAATCATCAAAGCTTGCATATAAAAAAGATATGCATGAAATATCAAGTAATCCATCAGCAATTGCATATAGAGAAGATTAAACAAGTCAAGTTTCACAGATCCACATATAGAGAAAATATGTATCGTAATTTATCTCATCAAGTAAAGCAGCGTATAGAAAAGATATGCATAAAAGACATGTATAACATTCCAAAGCTAGCATATAGAGAAATATATATAGTAAAAATGATATATACATCCAAGGATTTGCAAATAGAGAAGAGATACAAAGTCCAACCAATGATTAATAACCAAGATCCACACCAACCAGAAATCTGTCGGCTTCTCAAAACCTACGTGTACACCATTAAGAAAGAAATATGAGAGGGTGGCCCTAGGGGGATGGATCCTTATCCACACACTGGAAAACAACTCATACCACGGATAACTCAGGTGCCATAGATCATAACAAACACATGAACATCTCACGTGCTATAATAACTCAACCTGTAAGGACCACTCACGTGATGTCAATCCAATCCATCACACAGAAAGCATACACAAGAACACATGTATATGAATAATGGATATCAAATCACATACTCATGGACTGATAAATAGCATGCTAAAGTGTATGCATATGGGAAGTGTACAACTAAAACCCAGATCAGACGGATACGCCTTACAATAGCAAATATCATGCTCAAATAGGAAATCAACACCTATATATGATCTCTAGCATGTTTCGCGGAGTTCATGTAGCCATAAAAAATATATAAAGCGTAATAGCAAGAAGCACAATATCCAAATTAAGGCATAGTACAACCTAAACACTATTCGGGTCATGAATTATACGTAGCAACCGTAGATATGCTCGTCACTTCGCATATATGTCGCATCTCATACATTTCAATTAGGCAAATAAAATCATATCCTAAGGGGTATTCCCTCAACAAGATTAGGCAAGATACATACATCATCTTAACTAGTCTTTGACCTCAAATCGCATAAATACCTCGATCTAGCCCTCTAATTTTGCAAATCCAAGCCATTCATCAACTAAGGAAGTGAAACAATGGTATAGAAAGCAATCCCTCTCCATAAAGCTTCAATCTTTGAAGAATTTACAAAGAGTCAACAAAGTCAACCCAGGCCCGCTTGCTCGAAATCTGAAACCAATACCAAATTTTGATGATCCATAACCTATCGAGTCCAAATATATAGTTAGTCTTGAAATTCAACTTCAATTTCATGTTCAAAACCCCAAAATTCATTCTCTTAAGTTCAAGTCAAAATCCTCAATTTTTTTCTCCAAATCCCTGATTTAGGTGTAATATTCCATGAAAAAATAAAATAAAATCAACAAAGTTAAAGTTACTCACCCTCATGATTTGGGTATTTAAATCCTCCAAAATTGCCCTACTTGTGCTCCAAGAACTAAAAAAGTGAAGAAATTCATCTCAAAATTCCGAAATTAGATGTTTTAAAGCCCTGCCAGTCATCCTTCTTCATGATCACGATCACCAACCTCGTAATTGTGGTTCACAAAATGGACAACACTTTTTATCCTTAGCGATCGCGGCCAAGAGGCTCCGCGATCACGATGAACAATCTTGTTCAACTCTTTCCAGATAGCCCTTAGTAAAATAGTCATAACTTCTTCTACAAAGTCCTAAATTACAAACTGTTTGATTTTCTAAAAACTAGACACAAGGAATGCAACTCTCGATTTTGGATGATCTCCAAATTTCTTATAGATTGCAAGATATAAGTTGCCGGAGTGAGCTTAGTGATAGCTGAAATTTCTTCTTCGCGATCGAGAACTAGACCTCCGCGATCACGATTCACAGGACCAAAGTTTCAATTTACTCTTCGCGAACGCGGCCCAGAGCTCTGCGATCATGATTCATACACTTGTAGCCAAAACCCAAAGGGCCTAGAAATGGTTCGAAACCACCCTGAAACTCACCCAAGCCCCTCGGACCCCGTCCAATCACACTAACAAGTCCAAATACATCGTCCAAACTTATCTAAAAGTTCAAAACACCATACACCACGACCAAGAATTTAAGATCAATAATCATTTTCTTAACTTACAAATCTTTAGACATCGCCGAACTCGTCCGAACTATACTTTACAATCCCGATTACAACCAAACTTTGCGCACAAGTTATAATCAACTAAATAAACCTATACAAGATCTCAAAACCACAATAGGAGTCTGATAGCAATAAAGTTAACACCCGATCAAATTATGAATTCTCCAATTCTTCAAATTTCTAACTTTCGTCAAATAGAGCTAAAACCTTTTAGGAATGTCCATATTCAATTCCAAGCATACACCCAAGTCAAAAATTACCATACGAACCTGTTAACACCATCAAATCCCGATTCTGAGGTCGTTTACTCAAAATTTAAACCTTGGTCAACTCTTCCAAATTAAATCTTCCAATTTGAGAATCACTCTATCAAATAAACCCCGAACAACTTAAAAATCTCAGCCACGCACACAAGTCATAGTACCTCATATGAAGCTACACAAAGTTTCAAACTACCGAACAAAATGCTTAAGCTCAAGGCGACCAGTCAGATCGTTACAATAGCTGAATGTTTACAAAAATTAATATCATAGTTATATACTGGAGATTAATTAGTTCCCCATTTATGTAATGACCCGACCGATCATTTTAAGTTCTAACGCTCCATTTTGTGATTTGAGACCTCGACTAGGTTCATTGATTTTGTATGACTTATGAGCATGGTTCATTTTGATTTTCGAAAAGTTAAGATGTGTTTTGGTAGAGAAATTCAAGTCTAGAGCATTAACATTATTGGAGTTGACCATAACCAACATTCTTAGTAAACAACCTTGGATCGGTGTTTTGACGATTTTTGTGGGGTCGTATGATGATTTTAGACTTGTAGGTATATTTGGTTTGTGTCACGACACAAAATCTAACTAGTCGTGATGGCACCTAATCCAACCCCCTAGGTAAGCAAACTAATAACTATCCAATTCCAATAATATTTAATAAGACAATTAAGTAAAAGAAATTATCTGAATCTTATACATTTCCCAAGGACCTGTAGTACAAATCAGCTGTTCGAAACGTACATAAATAGATTTTTATAAATTTAATAAGGCTACCATGAACAAGAGGCCGCTACAAACGAAATGCAGGTACTTCTTCAATTCTAGCTCCCGCCAATCATAGCAACATTAGCAACCAACATCTGCACGCAAGGTGCAGAAGTGTAGTATGAGTACAACCGACCCCATGTACTCAATAAGTAACAAACCTAACCTTGGGTTGAAAGTAGTGATGAGCTGGAACAAAGTTCGGGTCCAACACTAATAGCCAACAAGAGTTCATAAGAACGCAAAAAAAGTAATAAAAGAAGTAACTCAAAGATAAAAGCTCAGCTTATTCATAGTTCCCAAAAATAGTTCCGCTTTTCAAGTATATCAGTGAAAACCCAAGTCTTTTACCGAAGTTGCCAAAAATATGAGTAAGTTTGAAAATTGCAATTTTTCCCAAAAGCATTCCACTGTAAATTCTTTATTTTCAAATGGCATGAGGAAAATACATCTCTATGCCTATATGTCAATATGTGTGAGAAGTCATGAATGACGTGATACCGTGCAACATGATGAAAAATGCATCTCTATGGCTATATGTCAGGTGTGCATGTCAAATGTGATGCAACTCAGTGATAAAACCATATGCATACTCTCAGAGTATCAATTCACTCAGTCCTCGCAGACAATCAGCCCTCTATATCACTCGGCACTCGGTAGGTACCTGCGTTCACTGGGGGTGTGTACAGACTCCGAAGGGTCTCCTTCAGTCCAAGCACTATAACAAGACAATCGTGGCATAAATCAGTAAAACATGTTGCAGTGCAAACTACTCCCATCATAATAAAAAATGATGCGGCGTGCAACCCGATCCATAAACATCCTCACCATCAGGCCCTCGGCCTCATTCAATCATCAATCTCTCTAGTCTCTCGGGCTCTCAATGTCATGAAAAATCAGCCCAAAAATAATGATGTGATGTATCAATAAATGGCAACAAAGACTAAGATATGAATTGCATATGATTGCGTATGACTGAGTATGTAAATGCAATGTAAGCAGGTAACTCAACAACATGTATGAACTCAGTGGGTCCCAACAGGATAATCATGTAGCCTAGACATAGTTTTTAACATGGGTCACACCTCACTAGCTCTAATACGTAGAGATTTCATGGTTACAGATATGATCAAGTAACTACACAATACCACAGAAATAACGGAGCCACAATTCACACGGTGCAGGACCACACGCCCGTCACCTATCATGTGCATCACCTGAACACCAAACACTTAACACATAACTTGGGATTTCATACCCTCAACACCAAGTTTAGAAGTGTTACATACCTCGAAAAAGCCAAATCCAATACCGAGCAAGCCCAACGATGCTCCAAAAATTCCATCACTTACGTACCGACCTTCGAATGGCTAGAAACTAGCCAAAAGAAACTCAATGCCAAAGGAAACAAACCCAATCGATAATGATCGAATCTTTAATCAAAAGCCCAAAATCTGCCAAAACTTCTAATCTAGGCCCGTATCTCGGAACCTGAAAAACTCATAAAATCCGATAACTCAATCAAGTGCGAGTCCAACCATACTAGTTTCACTCAAATCCGACTCCAAATAGATGTTCAAAACTCAAAAATTCACATTATGAAATATTAGGCAAACCCCCCAATTCCTTTTTAAAATTCACAATCTAATTACCAAAAATGAAGATAGATTCATGAAATATAACCAAACCCGAGTAGAGAATACTTACCCAATTTATATAGTGAAAATTCCACAAATCTGAGCTCTCCAACTCAAAATATGACCAAATGAACAAAACCTTGGTATTAAATATTTTTTCGCAGATGTTCTGCCTCATTTCATGTGTCAAACAATCTCAAAACTCACTTTTGATGTCTTAAATGGATTACTTGTGAAATTTCAATCAAGATAGGCTTTTGAATCACCCAATTTGGCCTTAAAACGAGGGAGATATAATGGTTTGAAGTTTTAAATGAAGTATTGAAATTTAAGGGATAAAAAATGGTATTTTCGTAATTATTTTACACCAGAAAATCAGCAAGGAAAAATTTTTCGTTTTACCACCCAAAACTCGTTTGGAACCTCCCGTAAACAAACCATATATGTATTTCAATTATAAAACACGCTAAGAACCTTCTTGCGCACTCAAAACACCGAAAAGAGATCATATCGACCCGATATTGACCATGGTCAAACTCCATATTCTTAATTTAACTAGTTTCTCAACCAGTGATCTAAAACACACCCGAGCCCCTCGGGACCCCATTCAATCATATGAAGAAGTATTAAAACAAGATACGAACTTTTTTGAAGTTTCAAATCACATCAAACAACATAAAAATGACGAATCGGACCTCAAATCAAAAATCAATGAACGTTGAACTTTTAACTTCCAAAACTCGCGCCGAAACATACCAAATCAACCTGGAATGAATCCAAATTTTGCATACTAGTCCTAAATGACATAACGAAGCGGTTCCAATTCCCGAAATCGCAATCCGAATCTGATATCCTCAATGTCAACTCTCGATAAAACATATGCACTTTCCAAACCTTTAAATTTTCAACGTTCGCCAATTTGTGTCGAAACCTTCTAGAAACATCCAAATGCAAATTCGGGCATACGCCCAAGTCTAAAATCACCATCCGGACCTAAATAAACCATCAAAACTACGTTCCGAGGTCAAATTCACAAAAGTCAAACTTGGTCAACTCTTTCTACCTAAAGCTTGCTAGTTGGGACACTCGTTCTTCCAAATCAATTTCGAATAACCTGAAAACCAAAACCGACGATTCATGCAAGTCATAATACATCATGCGAAGCTACTCATGCCCTAAAACTACCAAGCGAAGTGCTAATTCTCAAAACGACCGATCGGGTCGTTATATTCTCCCCCACTTAAACATGTGTTTGTCCTCGAACGTGCCAAGAGTCGTTCCAAGGCCATCAAATCTTCGTGTAATATTTCCATGCACATACTCGTGGGTGATCCCACGTAGCCCGATGGCACAACCTAATTTAAGATCCTTAATTCAACCTTAGCCCATAACCTTGGAATCAAATTTTCCAACATTCAGAATTTCCTATAAGAACCAAATCTCACATCTATACACTGTATAAGTCTGAATAAACTGCATGAAGCCTTAACCATAACCCAATACACAAACACATGATACACCACATAACTCAAATACCCATAGCAATAATTTCTAATCACCGTAGCTGCTTGAAAATAAATTGGTATCGGTAATAAACCTCATATCAAACAAAACCTCATTCTAAAACCTTCGTACACTGCCGATGATGAAAGAAACGTACAGAAACACGTAATCACTTATTAGACCAACAAGTCATGGAACTCTCCCTCCTTCGATCAGAACTATAGCCAATGTCTAAGCCGACTTATGATATTATCCTCCATACATGCTACAATCAAATCTGATAGTATCCATCTAGATCCAATGAACTCATTTCATCTAACACAACCACTCTAGTGACATGCCACATCAATACAATCTAAAGCTACAACCAGTGCAATCCGTGCACCAATAAGCAACAATCCAAATGTACTCAATAATGGAAAATGACTCAAACGAAAGAACCATACCGCAAGTTCAACAAGTACCACCACAACCGAAATGCTATGAACCCATCATACCTAGTAGAACCAAGACACACGAATCTAACACAAAGGATCATATCTTAACATAACCCCGCTGCAATGCGTGACCCCATCCAAACACTGGTCCATATGAAATACCTCAGCCACCATGCTAAAAATCAATAACCATGCGCAATTCGACATCAAGTACCCAAGGTGCATGACCATAATCACGGAGAGACAAATAACACAATACCACAATCCGGAAAGAACATAACCACTGCACAATCATTCGACACCCTAATACCCATCCCGCTCAAATTCCGCTATAAGACTCAAATAGAACCGCACCATATGTGCATATAACCAACAAATCACAAACCCTCTTTGCATAGGAGGGTAAATCATTGACCATATCAGAACATGAATAAGCTAAACTCTAACCGAATGGAACATCCCTCAACAATAGCCGTACAGAGTCAAAAATCCGACCCGGTGTTGAATAAACATCCTCATTGGGCCAACCAATGGACCCCAAATCAACTCTGGTCCCCCACAAATAGATAAATAACCCTCCAAAAGTCCACAATGACTGAATAATAACACATACTATCATCTGGCTAGCTTTGGCCACAACTTCACAGTTGATGCGTGGCTAGAATTCATGGCTTTAAGCATTATATAACTTACATTTTGTGTGCGTTAGTGATAAAAATACACGTTATATGTGCATAATGGAGTCTATTTCATGTGTAGGTGAATTGGAGATGAAAGCCGAGCTAAATGGATGCATAAACGTCAAAAATACGCTCAAGAGTCAAAAAGGAAACACCCAGGCATTAGCCAGGCGTTTGGCCCCTAAAGCCAGGCTGACCCTGGCGTTAGTGGGGCGTTTGGCCCCTAACACTAGGCCTGCCCAAGCTATAAGGGGGCATTTGGGGCTTCACGCCTGGGATCCCTGGTCCTCCGGGTTTTGAAGGTTTTAAGTGTTTCCCGGTTGGAATAGGAGTCTCCTACATGTTTAGGGTTTATCCCAAACATATAAATAGACCCAAAAACACAACTTTGAAGGGTGGATGCCATTTTTGTAGAGAATATACACACAAGATCATTGAAGAAGCAAAGGATTATCAGTTTTCTTCATCTTAATCTAGTATTTCCCATTTATGCAAAACTTGTGCAATTGTTTAATTCTAGTATGAGTGGATAAAAACCCATTGTTCTGGGGTTGTGGTTTAGCCATGAATATTGTTATTCGATATTAACTTAACCTTGATTATAATTCGCTAAATATATGGTTGTTTCTTTAATTCTGCGTTTAATTGCTTAATTTTTGGCCAACAATTAGGTTATATATACTATATATGTTATGCTTGGGAAAGCCGTATATAGATTAGAGGAGAATTGAAGAGAGCGCGATCTTAACCTTTCAGGGGAGCGGATTTGTGGTTAGGATAGGAATATACCTAGTCACCGTGCTTAATTAAACATCGTAATCTTAGTGCATTCTAATAGATTAATTTCATAGGAATATAGGCATTAATCTATTGAGAATAGGCGAGTAGTACTTCGGGAGAAGGCTACGAGAGAAATTATCGATTAATTAGAAACCATGAGTGAATTATATGAAAGGGAGAGTTAACTAGAAAGAAATATGAATGGTGAATTTATCACAACCCTGGAATATTTGTCTCTATTGAATACACAACAGTATTCTCGTTACTTGATAATTAGTTCATATAATCGTAGAATAAATTAGTTATATTCTTGGATTTTGTTTTGGATCGATTAAACATCAATTGGAGTGATTCAATAAGTAGTTTACGCAAGTCCCTGTGGGTTCGACATTCGATTTAACATTATATTACTTGCTACGACCACGTATACTTGCGTGTGCGATTTGGACCAACAATAGTCCATAACCACAAAACATTCTACTCCTAAGAACTCCTAGTCTCCAAATCCATAGAACACACGAATCACCATATCTGATCCTAACTCCATGGCCTGAATGTCTAACACATCTCTCATACACGATCATCCCACGAGGAATACTTCTATAGTTCTTCCGTATCACATATAAAATCAGAATATCAGCAGTCGTTTAACCAGGCGAGCACCGTAATATCAATGAAGCATCCGTAAGTCAAAACACAATGCACCTTCTGAATTACGCACCCTTCTCAGGCAATACCAAGTAGTAACAGCATTCATCTAAACATCTGAAACTGTCTATGTTGCCTAAGAATTCATGACCTTCCCTTCAAAACTGAACCATGACCTTGTACATGAAAATATCAATCCTACACAACACACCGCATCTATCATCCCACCATATGAAAAGGTACAAGAATCTCATAATCAACTATTATCACAAGAAAACTACACACTCAATTAGCCAGGAACCTTCTATTTGATCTCATCTAGGAGAAAATCCCAATACGCAACATGTTCCTCACGCTAGTAGGAAATATCCACCTCGAACCGTGATAGAAATTATCAAGAACTCTCCGAAATCTATTTTCACATAACTAGGCCATCAGAACTGAATCTCTCTAACTCAACCAAGTTACTATAACGACACGGCCGGTCGTTCCATGAGATTAGCCCCATTTCCCCCATTTCTACTTTATCGTATGCTTCTTAGCCTATTTATGTTGTGTTGGGTCATTTGGTTTGGGTTCGGAGTGGTCGTAGTGAGAATTGAGACACTTAGTCTCTTAAACTAGATTAATAGTTGGAAAAGTCAACTAGGAGTTGACTTATTGGTAAACGATCTCGGAATGCAGATTTTAAGGCACGAATGGATTTTTTAGGTGATTTGGGACTTAGTAGTGTGTTCCAAATGAATTTTTGATGTCCGGTGTAGAATTAGGCTTGAATTGGCGAAAGTTAGTTTTTGGCGATTTCTGGTCGACAGTGGAAAATAGGCTATCGGGGTCAGAATGGAATTTCGACAGTTGGAGAAGGTTTGTAATGTTATTTTGGATATGTCTGCAAATTTTCAGGTCAACCGGATGTGTTTTGGTTTGTTTCGGCATCATTGGCGAAATTTAGAAGTTTTAAAGTTCATAGGTTTGAATTTGATGTAATTTTGGTGTTTTCGTGTTAGTTTTGGTGTTTCAAAGGCTTGACTAAGTTTTAATGATGCTATGGGGTGTGTTGGTATGTTTGGTTGGGGCCCCGAGGGGCTCGGGATTGATTTCGGATGGTTAGCTTAGGTTTGAACTTAGGAAATTGCAGCAAATAGCTGCTGGTGTTAATCTTCGGGTGTGGCCGCACCTGCAGATGGGCAGCCGCAGGTGCGAAGATAGTCCAGGCAAGAGGGATCCGCAGGTGCGGAGTATGGGACGCATATGCGAAGCCGCAGGTGCGGAAAGTGTCTCGCAGGTGCGAAGTTTTGACTATTAGCGGGTTTTCACAGGTGCGCACCTAGGACCTTAGGTGCGAGGAATTGTCCGCAGGTGTAGATTAACTGGACAGAACAATATAAAATGGCGCCTCCGCGAATATTTTGGAATTTCCTCCATTGTTGCATGCGAATTTAGATGGGGTGAGAGCAAATTGAAGGGGAAATTCTAAGGATTTCAGTGGAGGTAAGTTCCCGGATCACAAAACTCGTCTCTATGCTATTTTGTGCCGGATTAAGCTTGAAACTTGAGGAAATTAAAGTAGAAAAGATTGGAAAATTCTTTTGGCGATTTGAATAGGAAATTGTGGTCCGACTGTGGTGTTCTTGGTGTGTGTAGAATCGTGGGAGGACGAGGATTCTAGTGATGTAAATTTTATCGAGTTCCGAGTCGTGGGCCCGGGGCTCAGGTTTGACCGAATTTCGAGAATTGTGTCCAAATTGATAGTTTTCGATTTTATTGTGTTCCTTTACCGTATATTGATGATGTTAATCTGGTTTTGGTTAGATTCGGAGCAATCGGGAGCCAATTTGAGGGGCAAGAGCATCGTGGATTAGTATTGTGGCCAGGTAGAGGTAAGTAATGGTTATAAATCTTGTCCTGAGGGTATGAAACCCCGGACTTCATATTTCTCACTATTTTTAGAATGGCGCACATATCGGATTACGAGTATGTGGCGCGCACTGATTTTTGGATTGGACTTTGTCCTTTCCATGGCAACTATTGAGTTGCGTATTTTACTCTAAATCATATGTTAAATTATGTTTTAAAGACTATTTCTATATTTGGGCTATAAACTATGTTTGGGGCCTTGTGCCGACTTGTTTAGACTCCTTGGGGGCTTTTTACTACTATTTCCTCACTGTTAATCTATGATTTACATTAAGTCATGTTGTGCTTAACCGTTTTCGAAACTCAGCCTTATTTACACTATTTTGAGATATAAAATGATGTTTTGGGTCGAGTACCCCATTTTATTGATATGCCGAGGGGCTTTTGAGAGGTTCTGACTGAGTGAGGCCGAGGGCCTGATTGTGAGGATATCATACGCCACGAGGTGGCTTGATATTAGCTCATGGGCTAAAGGAGCCCCTCTGGAGTCTGTACACCCCCCCAGTGAGCGCAGGTACCTACTGAGTGCGATTTTTGAGTGCCGAGTGCCGAGTGCCGAGTAATGAGTAATTGGGAGGCGTGAGTGACCATGAGGTTTCCCGAGGGGATAATACTGAGTGGCGGTGAGGTGCTGATTGATGTTCTACCCAAGGGGTGATTTAAGGGGATACTTATGATTTATTTCATTTTACACTAAATCCTTCGGTTATTTTTATTTCTGAAATTGTTGGAAAACACATTTTTCAAAGGATTTTTCTGAAGTTGGTTTTAAGGCATATCTATGTATATACTGTTGGAAAGAAAGGTGGTGCATATTGTGAACTGATGATATTGATTTTTATGTGTTTCTTGCTGCTTAGACTTGATTTATTCTCATTAATACTGAGTTGGTGTACTCACATTACTCCCTGAACCCCTGTGTGCAGATTCAGGTGCTGATACTGAGCGTTAGCCATCTATTCCGTGCAGAGCCAGAGTTCAGGATATAGATGTAGCTGTTCAGCGTCCGCAATATCTCTGTTTTCCCTTCTTTTGTTGTATCTAGTTATTCGCTCGGATGTTTTGTAATATAATAGTATACTTGTTGGTATATTTCTTAGATGCTAATGCCATGTTGGCTCCGGGTTTTGGGGAAGGTTTAGACTATTTAGCTGTTTATTTTGCCTAATGAATTCAGTAATTCTATATACTTTATGAAATGTTGAACATGGTTGGGATTTTGGAAAGGAACTGTAATTATGTGATTATTGGCTAGCCTAGTTCCACGATAGGCGCCATCATGGCCGACTTTGGATTTGGGTCGTGAAAAGTTGGTATCATAGCCTAGGTTACATAAGACTCAATGGTCACGAGCAGGTTTAGTAGAGTCTTGCAGATCGGTACGGATATGTCTGTACTTATCTTCGAGAGGCTGCGAAAACCTTAGGAATAATCTCATTTTTGTTGACTTATGTCGTGCCATTTGGTTGATTCTGGAAATCTAAACTTCTGTTGTTTCCTTCTCTCACAGATGGTGAGGGCTCGCACTACCAATCAGGATGATCAGCCACCAGCTAGACCTGCGAGAGGTCGATGCCGTGGTAGAGGTAGGGGCCAGCCTGTGCAGCTACCAGGGCAGTGCTAGTTGATCCCCCTACTGTTCAGGTTCAGATTCCTGCCACAGATACTCCAGCTGGACAGGCTCAGGCACCGGCAATTCCTATTGTTATTCTAGGTCTTCAGGAGACCTTGGCTCAGATCTTGACAGTGTGTACCACCCTTGCTCAAGCAGTTGTCGCTACTTCTCAGGCCGGGGGAGGCAGTCAGACTGTAGTTGCCCGGACACCTGAGTAGGGTACTCAGGGCCAGCACACACCGGGGGCAGTTCCTGCCCAGCCGGTTGCTACAGTTCGGAGGCTGTAGTCTACTACTGATAGGGAGAGGGTTAGGAGGTTTGTAGATGGCCTCACTTATCAGCTCCGCCTCTTTATGACTCGGGAGAGAGTATCAAATGCTACATTCGAGCAGATTTTTGATATTGCTCGAGATATTGAGTCGGTTCGCCACCAGGAACGGGAGGAGAGGGAGGCCAAGAGGCCTCGTAGATCGGGCAATTCTAGTGGTGCTCCTTCTAGGGGGCAGTTCCAGCATGGTAGAGGCCGTTCATTCAGGCCTCCTCAGTCAGTCCGCCCAACTTATAATCGTGCATCTTTCGGGCATGCCTGTGGTTCTCAGCCAGGCCGTACTTCATTCGGTGCCCTCCCAGATCAGAGTGAAGCTCGAGCACCACCTGTTCAGAGTTCTTCTATGAATGAGTCTTCTAGTGGACATTCTGCTGCCAGGGGTTTCTATCAGTCCCCGCCTCCAGCTCCAGGGAGTTGTTTTAAGTGTGGAGATTTTTGGCACATGTGGAGGCAGTGTCCCCGCCGTCTTAGTGGTTCTTCTCAGCAGAGGGGCCAGCCCTCGACTTCAGCTCCAGTTACTTCACCACCCGCCCAGGCAGCCAGGAGTGGTAGTCAGTCAGCTAGAGGCCGCCCTAAAGGGGGAGGTCGAGCAGGTGGAGGTCAGGCCGTATGTATGCATTTCCATCCAGGCTAGATGCTATGTCCTCCGATGTAGTGATCGTAGGTATTTTCTCAGTCTATTGCCGAGATTGTTTGGCTTTATTTGACCCTGGTTCTACATATTCCTATGTTTCTTCATATTTTGCCCCTTTTCTGGATATGCCCTGTGAGTTTTTGGTTACCTCTATTCATGTGTCGACTCCGGTGGGCGATACTGTTGTTGTGGACCGTGTGTATCGGTCGTGTGTGATATCTATTGGGGGTATGGAGACCCAAGTTGACCTACTGTTACTCAACATGGTTGATTTTGATGTGATGTTGGTCATGGATTGGTTATCTCCGTGCCATGCTGTTCTTGATTGTCACGCTAACACTGTGGCCTTAGCTATGCCGGGATGTCCAAGGGTTGAGTAGAGAGGTTCTTTTGAGTATATGCCTAGCAGGGTGATTTCCTACCTGATGGCTCAGAGCATGGTTGAGAAGGGGGTGTTTATCTTATATGACTTTTGTGAGGGATGTCAGTGGTAAGACTCCCGCTATTGATTCGGTTCTTGTGGTCCGTGACTTCCCGGACGTGTTTCCTGCAGACATGCCGAGGATGCCACCTGACATGGACATTGATTTTGGTATTGACCTGGTGCCAGGCACCCAGCCTAATTGTATTCCACCTTATCGTATGGCACCAGCGGAGCTAAAGAAATCAAAGGAGCAGCTTCAGGAACTCCTAGATAAGGGGTTAATTCGGCCTAGTGTGTCACCTTGGGGTGCATCGGTGTTGTTCGTAAAGAAGAAGGATGGTTCTATGCATATGTGTATTGATTATCGGCAGCTGAACAGAGTTACGGTAAAGAACCGGTATCCCTTGCCTCGTATAGATGACTTGTTTGATCAGTTGCAGGGTTCCAGGGTATTTTCCAAGATTGACTTGCATTCCGGTTATCATCAGTTGAAGATTCGGGGGCCAGACATTCCGAAGACTGATTTTAGGACTAGATATGGTCATTATGAGTTCCTGGTTATATCATTTGGGATGACCAATGCCCCAACAACCTTTATGCACATAATGCACAGTGTATTCCAGCCTTATCTGGATTCTTTCGTCATCGTGTTTATTGATGATATACTGGTGTATTCCCAATCTCGGGAGGATCATGAGCAACATTTGAGAGTTGTGCTTCAGACCTTGAGAGAGAGGAGACTGTATTCAAAATTTTTAAAGTGTGAGTTCTGTCTTGATTCAGTAGCATTCTTGGGGAATGTGGTGTCCAGTGAGGGTTTTCAGGTTGACCGAAGAAGGTATAGGCGGTGCAGATTATGCCTAGACCGTCATCAGCTAATGAGATTCACAGTTTCCTTGGTTTTGTAGGGTACTACCGTCGTTTTGTAGAGGGATTTTCATCTATTACTGCACATATGACTAGAATGACCAAGAAGGGTGCTCCGTTCAGGTGGACTGAGGAGTTTGATAAGAGCTTTCCGAAGCTCAAGTCAGCTTTGATTACAACCCCGGTATTGATTTTCCTACGGTTCAGGTTCTTATACTGTATACTGTGATCCCTCGAGATTTGGCCTTGGAGTGGTTTTGATGCAGGATGGTATGGTGATTGCCTACGCGTCCAGACAGTTGAAGGTGAACGAGAAGAATTATCCAGTGCACGATCTTGAGCTAGCAGCTATTGTTCACGCCTTGAAGATTTGTCGTCATTATTTGTATGGATTGCATTGTGAGATTTTCACTGATCACTGTAGTTTACAGCATTTGCTTAAGCAGAAGGGCCTGAATTTGCGTCAGAGGAGGTGGTTGGAGCTTCTCAAGGATTATGACCTCACTATTTTATATCATCCAGGGAAGGCCAATGTAGTGGCGGATGCCCTGAGCCGCAATGCGAAGAGTTTGAGGAGTCTAGCCTACCTTCCAGTAGCAGAGCAGCCATTAGCACTTGATGTTCAGGCTTTAGCGGGTCAGTTGGTGAGATTGGATCTATCAGCGTCTCCGCGGGTATTGGCTTGTGTAGCCTCCAGGTGTTCTCTTTATGATCAGATTAGAGCACGCCAGTATGATGATCCACATTTGCTTGTTCTTCAGGACAGGGTTTGTCGTGGTGATGCCAGGGATGTGGTTATTGGTGATGATGGGGTCATGAGGATGCAGGGCTAAATGTGTTTGCCCAATGTGGATGGACTTCGAGATTTGATTCTGGCTGAGGCCCATAGTTCGTGGTATTCCATCCATCCCGGTGCCGCGAAGATGTATCAGGATATGAGATAGCATTATTGGTGGAGGCGAATGAAGAAAGATATTGTTGAGTTTGTGGCTCGGTGCCTCAGCTGTCAGCAGGTCAAGTACGAGCACTAGAGACCAGGTGGATTGCTTCAGAGATTTGATATTCCAGAGTGGAACTGGGAGCGGATCACCATGGACTCCGTAGTTGGACTCCCACAGACTTCGAGAAGGTTTGATGCTATATGGGTTATTGTGGATCGGCTGACCAAGTCCGCGCACTTCATTCCTATTGGTACTACTTATTCTTCGGAGCGGTTGGCTGAGATTTATATCAGAGAGATTGTCCGTTGCATGGGATTCAAGTTTTTATCATTTCTTACAAAGGTACTCAGTTCACATCTCAGTTTTGGAGAGCCGTATAGACGGAGTTGGGTACTCAGGTCGAGTTGAGCACAACATTTCATCCTCAGACTGACGGGCAGTCGGAGCATACTATTCAAATTTTGGAGGATATGTTGCGTGCATGTGTCATTGATTTTGGGGGTTCATGGAACCAGTTTCTGCCACTCGCGGAGTTTGCATATAATAATAGTTATCAGTCGAGTATCCAGATGGCTCTGTATGAGGCTTTATATGGTAGGAGGTGCAGATCTCCGGTTGGTTGGTTTGAGTCGGGTGATGCTAGGCTATTGGGAACAAACCTGGTTCAGGATGCATTGGGTAAGGCCAAGTTTATTAAGGAGCGGCTTCGCACGACGCAGTCTAGGCTGAAGAGTTATGCAGACTGGAAGGTCCAGGATGTGTCTTTCATGGTTGGGGAGAATGTGTTGCTGAAGGTTTCACCCATGAAGGGTGTTATGAGGTTCGGGAAGAGGGGAAAACTGAGTCCCAGGTTCATTGAGCCATTTGAGATGCTTCAGAGGATTGGGGTAGACTTGCCTTGCCTCCCAGCTTGTCGAGTATTCATCCGGTGTTCCATGTTTCGATGCTCCGGGTTGGTGACCCGTCTCATGTTTTGGACTTCAGCACGGTTCAGCTCGAGGCTGATATGTCATATAAGGTAGAGCTAGTGGCTATTTTTGGTCGTCAGGTTAGAAAGTTGAGGTCTAAGAATATAACTTCAGTGAAGGTTCAGTGGAGGGGACAACCGGTGGAAGATGCCACCTGGGGGATCGAGTGGGAGATGTGGAGAAGCTATCCTCACTTATTCGAGACTCCAAGTATGCTTCTAGACCCGTTTAAGGGCGAACGTTTGTTTAAGAGGGGGAGGATGTAATGACTCGGCCGGTCGTTCCGTGAGATTATCCCTGTTTCCCCCATTTCTGCTTTATCGTATGTTTCTTAGACTATTTATGTTGTGTTGGGTCGGCTGGTTCGGGTTCAGAGTTGTCGTAGTGAGAACTGAGACACTTAGTCTCTTAAACTAGCTTAATAGTTGGAAAAGTCAACTAGGAGTTGACTTATTGGTAAACGACCTCGGAATGTGGATTTTATGGCTCGAATGGATTCATTAGGTGATTTGGGACTTAGGGGTGTGTTTTGAATGAAGTTTTGATATCCGGTCTAGAATTAGGCTTGAATTGGCGAAAGTTAGATTTTGGTGATTTCCGGTCGGTAGTGGAAAATAAGCTATCGGGGCCGGAATGGAATTCCGAAAGTTGGACCAGGTTCGCAATGTCCTTTTAGATATGTGTGCAAATTTTCAGGTCAATCGGATGTGTTTTAGTTGGTTTCGGCATCATTGGCGAAATTTAAAAGTTTTAAAGTTCATAGGTTTGAATTTGATGTAATTTTGGTGTTTTCGTGTTGTTTTTGGTGTTTCGAAGGCTCGACTAAGTTTGAATGATGCTATAGGGTGTGTTGGCATGTCTGGTTGGGGCCCCAAGGGACTCGAGATTGATTTCAGATGGTTAGCTTAGGTTTGAACTTAGGAAATTGCAGCAAATAGTTGCTGGTGTTAATCTTCTGGTGTGGCTGCACCTGCGGATGGGCAGCTGCAGGTGCGATGCCGCAGGTGCGAATATAGGCCAGGCAAGAGGGATCCGCAGGTGCGAAGCATGTGACGCACCTACGAAGCCGTAGGCGCAGAAAGTGTCTCGCACGTGTGAAGGTTGGAATGTTAGCGGGTTTTCGCAGGTGCGCACCTGGGATCCGAGGTGCGGGTCTGCAGGTGCGAGGAATTGTCCGAAGGTGCAGATTAACTGGACATAACAGTATAAAATGGTGCCTCCGTGAATATTTTGGCATTTCCTCCATTGTTGCATGCGTATTTAGCTGGGTTGAGAGAAAATTGAAGGGGAAATTTGAAGGACTTCAGTGGAGGTAAGTTCCCGGATCACAAAACTCGTCTCTATGCTATTTTGTGCCGGATTAAGCTTGAAACTTGAGGAAATTAAAGTAGAAAAGTTTGGAAAATTCTTTTGGCGATTTGAGTAGGCAATTCTCGTTCAATTGTGGTGTTCTTGGTGTGTGTAGAATCGTGGGAGGACAAGGATCCTAGTGATGTAAATTTTATTGAATTCCGAGATGTGGGCCCGATGCTCGGGTTTGGTTGAATTTCGAGAATTGTGTCCAAATTGATAGTTTTCGATTGGGTTGTGTTCCTTTAGCGTATATTGATGATGTTAATCTGGTTTTTGTTAGATTAGGAGCAATCGGGAGCCAATTTGAGGGGCAAGAGCATCACAGATTAGTATTGTGGTCTGGTAGAGGTAAGTAATGGTTATAAATCTTGTCCTGAGGGTATGAAACCCCGGACTTCATATTTCTCACTTTTTTTAGAATGGCACACATGTCGGATGACGAGTATATGGCGCACACTGATTTTTGGATTGGACTTGGTCCTCTCCGCGGCAACTATTGAGTTGCGTATTTTACTCTAAATCATATGTTAAATTGTGTTCTAAAGACTATTGCTATATTTGGGCTATAAGCCATGTTTGGGGCCTCGTGCCGACTTGTTTAGACCCCTTGGGGGCTTTTTACTACTATTTCCTCACTGTTGATCTATGATTTGCACTTAGTCATGTTTTGCTTAATTGTTTTCGAAACTCATCCTTATTTACACTATTTTGAGATATAAAATGATATTTTTGGTCGAGTACCCCATTTTACTGATACGCCCGAGGGGATTTTGAGAGGTTCTTACTGAGTGAGGCCGAGGGCCTGAATGTGAGGATATGATAACGCCACGAGGTGGCTTGATATTAGCGCTTGGGCTGAAGGAGCTCCTCCGGAGTCTGTACACACCCCTAGTGAGCACAAGTACCTACCAAGTGCGAGTGCTGAGTGCCGAGTGCCGACTGATGAGTGATTGGGAGGCATGAGTGACAGTAAGGTTGCCCGAGGGGCTGATACTTAGTGGCTGTGGGTGCTGAGTGATGTTCTGCCCGAGGGCCGATTTATGATTCATGTTTCCCGAGGGGCTACCTATGATTTCATTTTACAGTAAATCCTTAGGTTATTTTTATTTCTGAAATTGTTGGAAAACACATTTTCAAAGAATTTTTCTGAAGTTGGTTTTAAGGCATGATGATTTCATATATCTATGTATATACTCTTGGAAAGAAAGGTTGTGCATATTGTGAACTGTTGATATTTATTTTTATGTGTTTCTTTCTGCTTAGACTTGATTTATTCTCATTACTATTGAGTTGGCGTACTCACATTACTCCCTGCACCCCTGTTTGCAGATTCAGGTGCTGATATCGAGCGTTAGCCATCTATTCCGTGCGGAGCCGGAATTAGGGATATAGAGGTAGTTGTTCAGCGTCCGCATCATATTTGTTTTCCCTTCTTTTTTTGTATCTAGTTATTCGATCGGAAGTTTTGTAATATAATAGTAGACTTGTTGGTATATTTCTTAGATGCTCATGCCATGTTGGCTCCGGGTTTTGGGGATGGTTTAGACTATTTAGCTGTTTATTTTGCCTAATGAATTCAGTAATTCTATATACTTTATGAAATGTTTGAACATGGTTGGGATTTTGGAAAGGAACTGTAATTATGTGATTATTGGCTAGCTTAGTTCCACGATAGGCGCCATCACGACCGGTTTAGGAATTGGGATCGTGACAGTTACGCAAGTCACCAAACCCAAGATTATTGTCACAAAACACCTGTATAGACTCACCACATCATACGTACCCAAAGAACTGATCATATCCATTACTGTGCTGACCCAACCTACTACCAAACTGTCCTATTTCTTCGTGTCCCTTCCGGATTACCCTCAAGCTGACACTTCTCCTTGCTAGTAGACTACGACCCTTAACCAAACGCTCACCACCATAGATCCTAACATAAAACGACACTGCCCTAAGGCCCATAAGCTGGTGTATTTTTCCTTTTAAGCACCCCAAAAGTTCCATAATCGAGACACCCACTCTGAAGAGACATTCTATGAATCTAAAGCCATTTTCTTCACCTTCCTGATACTAAAATGTAGAATCCTTAATGATATAGAAATACCACGAGTCTCGACACCATCTAATGCAAATCTCAGATTCTAGCCATATACCAGTCCAAAATTCTCAATTGCTACATATAAATCTTGAATCCATTAGAACCATTCTCGAGAGTCATCCACTCTGCTCAAATCTCAATTGCACGACCTGAAACGGGCCAAACGACTTGTGCCCCATTATCACGACGACACCCAAAGAAGTAACCCCACCTTAACGTAACTAAGCAGATTCCTACTTGATGTACAATACATCCTTCACGAACAACTACTCAATCATTCCATGATTCCCATATACCAATAGAGTGTAATATAACCCATAACCAGAAATTCCCTTACTCGAGTCATCCTCAATCTCAACCTCTACAAGTCATAACCGATACACAAGTATACCTCAAATCGAAACCAATATAACAAATAACCGTGCAATCAAATCGTCGATAGCAGAATCCCGCGATGGTCAGGCTAACTATTACAACCAATCCAAACTCAGATCGGACAAATATAACCCACTGGTAGAAAAGAAAGCCTCCACACAACATCATAAAATTAAACATTCGTAGATTACCTCGCAGGTTATAACCCCCTACTTAGCCTCAAACTGACATCTCTTTATACCCTTTCACAACCACAACTACTGTGCAATCACTTAATCTTATGAGTCTGAACCCATCAACAAGACATGAAAATCTACTTCGTTCCATAATTAGACAATCATGAAAAATATTCCAATACATTCATAACTTGAGACTATACGTCACATCAAGAAAGAAATCAAGCACCCAGTAGTCCTTTCTTCATCTCAAGCAAAATCTTCTCGTCACATTCAAACCATCTAAACTTATCTTGCAGTCACATCATGTTCATCATTTATCCATCCAACCACCCATCGAGCCGCGAATTCCACTCATAAGGACACTACAGGAAATATAAGTCCAAAAACACATGCTCACACAACTTAAATCCCCGTGCTCAAGCTACAATCAAAACCCGACCTCAAGTCCTCAAGACTGGCCCATCATTAGCACACATAAATCACGCCTCGCACCTTATCCATGGAATCACAAGTCGTCGATGCACAATTAATACCGAGCGCTCACATGCGCATACGAATTCGTGGAAGAAATTTTAAGAGTTACGCTTCAAGATGAATCAATGTCGCACGATAAGGAAAGATAGATGGGAAATTTATCCTAAATGCCTTGTAACCTCTCGAAGATAGGTATGGACGTCATCAAACCAATCCTCAAGACTCTACTAGACACTTGCTCATGACTTGTAGAACATATGAACCTAGAGCTCTGATACCATCTTGTCACGACCCAAAATCCAACTAGTCGTGATGGCACCTAACCCAACCCGCTAGGTAAGCCAACCAATAACTATCAAATTCCAATAATATTTAATAAGACAATTAAGTAAAAGAAATTATCTTAATCTTATACATTCCCAAGGACTTGTAGTACAAATCACGATCTTCTAAGATTCGAATTTACAAAGCTGGTATGAAATAAATACATCATATATGCGAAACGCACATAAAAAGATTTTTATAAATCTAAGGCTAATATGAACAAGAGGCAGCTACAACTGGAACGCAGGTACATCTTCAATTCTAGCTCCCATCAATCACAGCAACATCATCAGCCAACATCTGCACGCAAGGTGCAGAAGTGTAGTATGAGCACAACCGACCCCATGTACTCAATAATTAACAAACCTAACCTTAGGTTGAAATTAGTGATGAGTTGGAACAAAGTTCGGGTCCAATACTAATAGCCAACAAGAGTTCATAAGAATGTAAAGCAAGTAATAAAAGAAGTAACTCAGTGACAAAAATCTTAGCTTATTCATAGTTCTCGAAAATAGTTTCGCTTTTCAAGTATATCAGTGAAAACCCAAGTCTTTTATCGAAACTGCCAAAAATATGAGTAAATTTAAAAATTGCAATTTTTCCCAAAAGCTTTCCACGGTAAATGCTTCATTTGCAAATGGCATGAGGAAAATACATCTCTATGCCTATATGTCAATATGTGTGAGAAGTCATGAATGAGGTGATACTATATAATTTGAGGAAAAATGCATCTTTATGCCTATATATCAAGTGTGCATGTCAAATACGATGTAACTGATAAAACCATATGCATACTCTCAGAGCATCACTTACTCAGTCCTCCAGTCAGTTAGTCCTCACAGTCACTCAGTCCTCACATTCACTCAATCCTCACAGTCACTCAGTCCTCCCAATCAGTAGGTACCTGCGCTTACTGGGGGTGTGTACAGACTCCGGAGGGTCTGCTTCAGCCCAAGCACTATAGCAAGCCAATCATGGTATAAATTAGTAAAATATGCTATGACGTGCAATCCGCTCCCATCATAAATCAATAAAACATGTTGCGGGCGTGAAACCCGATTCCATAAACATCCTCACCATCAGGCCCTCGGCCTCACTTAGTCATCAATCTCTCCAGTCTCTTGGATTCTATATGTCATGAAAAATCAGTCCAAATAATGATGTGATGTATCAATAAATGAAAACAGAGGCTGAGATATGAATTGCATATGAATGCGTATGACTGAGTATGTAAATGCAATGTAAGAAGGTAACTCAACAACATGAATGACCTCAGTGGGTCACAACAGGATAATCATGTAGCCTAGACATAGTTTCTAACATGGGTCACAACTCAATAACTCTAATACGTAGAAATTTCATGGTTACAGATACGATCAGGTAACTAAACAGTGTCATAGAACTCACATTGCACGCCCATACGCCCGTCACCTAGCATGTGCGTCACCTAAACACCAATCACATAACACGTAATTCAGGGTTTCATACCCTCAGCACCAAGTTTAGAAGTGTTACTTACCTCGAACAAGCCAAATACAATACTGAGCAAGCTCATCGAAGCTCCAAAAATGCCATTACGTGCGTACCGACCTCTGAAGGGGTCGAAACTAGCCAAAAGCAACTCAAATACATCAAATAATGCCAAAGGAAACAAACTCAATCGATAAAGGCCGAATCTTTAATCAAAAGCCCAAAATCTGCCAAAAAGTCCAACCCGGGCTCGCACCTTGGAACCCGATAAAACTCATAAAATCTGACAACTCATTCAATTATGAGTCCAACCATACTTGTTTCACTCAAATCCAACTCCAAATCGATGTTCAAAACTCAAAAATTCGCATTATGAAACATTAGGCAAAAACCCCCAATTTCCTCTTTAAAATTCACAATTCAATTACCAAAAATGAAGATAGATTCACGAAATATAACCAAAGTCAAGTAGAGAACACTTACCCCAAATATGAACTCCCCAACTCAAAATATGACCAAATGAACAAACCTTTGGTATTAAATATTTTTGTTCAACTGTTCTGTCTCATTTCATGTACCAAACTATCCCAAAACACACTCTTGATACCTCAAATGGATTCCTTGTGAAATTTCAGTCAAGATAGACTTTTGAATCACCCAATTTTGCCTTAAAATGAGAGAGATATGATGTTTTGAAGTTTTAAATGAAGTCTTGGAATTTAAGAGATAAATAATGACATTTTCGTAATTATTTGACAGCAGAAAATCAGCAATGAAAGAATTTTCGTTTTAGCACCCAAAACTCATTCGGAACCTCCTGGACACATATTATATATGCGTTTCAATCATAAAACACACTACGAACCTGCTCGCGCACTCAAAATACCGAAAATAGGTTATCCCGACCAGTTATTGACCGTAGTCAATCTCCAAATGCTTAATTTAACTACTTTCTTAACCAATGATACAAAACACACACCAGCCCCTCGGAACCCCATTCATTCATACCAAAAATCCATTAAAACACGATACGAACATATTCGATGCTTCAAATCTGTCACGACCCCAAATCACAACTAGCCGTGATGTTGCCTATCATGATACTATGCTAGCCAATTTACTGAAAATAATGAAATGATTTTCTTTTCCATTTAATACTTCAAATATCTTAAATTTTCATAATAATTCTCTTAAGCATTTCGGAAACAATAAAAATGATTAGAACATCTAAGCACATTCCCAACATCTGGAGTCAACCATCATGAGCATTTAAGAGATGATATAGTCTAAAACAAATCCTCTACTACAACAAGTCTGGGAAGTAAAGTAAAAATGACAGGGTAGGAAGGAGAAAGAGTAGGCTGCGGACGCCGAGCAGCTACCTCACGATCTTCGAACAATGCTCCAAATGGGGTAGCTCAACTATCGCTCTGCCCCGGTACCTGAATCTGTACACAAGGTGCAGGGAGTAACGTGAGTACGCCAACTCAGTAAGTAACCAAAGTATCTAAAAATATGAGTGCAGTGACGAGCATTTAAACTTTATAGTTTCATAAAAATAAGTACCAGTAAAGGTAGTAGATGAAGTCAAGAGTCCACATTTACCAAAGATTTTACAAACCTCCAGTTTTTCCCTTTTTAAACTTGTATGAAACATTAGTCAACATTTATCAAAGAGGCTCAGTGTAAAGAATAGTGAAAACAGTAGTTTCTTAATAGTATCCGCCACTCGGGCATAATATCGCTCACAATTAAGGCCTCTCGGTCAAGCCTCTTAGTCACTCGTGACTCTACTCTCACAAGTCAATGCTCTTACTCAGCACTCTCACTCATCAGGTACCATATAACAACTGCTGCGGCGTGCAGCCCGATCCATATAATAGTCGACTGCGCTCACTGGGGGTGTACAGACTTCTGAATGGGCTCCTTCAGCCCAAGCGCTATATTGCTGCGGCGTGCAGCCCGATCCAATATATATATTGCTGCGGCGTGCAGCCCGATCCATATATATATATAACATATATTGCTGCAGCGTTCAGCCTGATCCATACATAATATATAATCTATATTGTTGCGGCGTGCAACCCGATCTATATGTAATATATAACATATATATTGCTACGACGTGCAGCCCAATCCATAACTATCCTCTTATACTCGGCTCTCGGCATCATTACATATATATTTCTGCGGCGTGCAGCCCGATCCATAACTATCCTCAAATACTCGGCTCTCGACCTCACTAAGTCATCCTCACAAGCCACTAGGGCAATTCATCTCAACTCACGGGACTCAGCCCAAAATACTTCTCAGAGTTTCAAAACAGTGTGATAACAGTGAAAATAACAACAAGTGGTAAACATGACTAAGTTCGCAGATGTTCTATCAGGATGGTGAGAGAATAGTGTAAAAATACCACTGAGGGTCTAAACAGGTCGGCACGAGGCCCCAAACATGGCTCACAACCCATAAACAAGTATAAACTTCTGAAATACAGGATATCGCAAGGTTTCAAATTGAATACGCGGCTTAATAGTCGCTACGGGACGGACCAGGTCACAATCCCTATCGGTGCACGCCCACACGCTCGTCACCTAGCATGTGCGTCACCTCATTTACCAAAACAATATCAAATAACAGGGTGTCATACCCTCAGGTTTAGAGTTACAATCGTTACTTACCTCAAAACAGCCCAAAAACTACTCCGCGATGCTCTTGCCCCTCGAATCGGCTCCCAAATGCTCTGGCCTATCACAATCAGATCAATAACATCAAAATATGCTAGGGAGATGAACCCCAATCGAAAACTATCAAAACTAGGCATAATTCCTGAAATTGGCCAAATCTGGACCCCGGGCCCACGTCTCAGAATCCGATAAAAATTACATCACAAGAATCCTTAACCTCCCACGAGTCCATACATACCAAGAACATCAAAATCGGACCACAATTGCCCACTCAAATCACCAAAAGAATTTCCAAATTCTTCCTCCCATTTTTACCAAATTTTCTACTTAATTCCTCAAATTACATGGTGAAAATCAAGACAAATTCATGAAATTGAACCAAAAATGATTGAAGAACACCTACCAAAAGAATCCCACTGAAAATCTTGTCCAAAATCTCCTTCCTCCGAGCTCTCAAATGGCAAAATGAGTTATGGCTAGAACCCCCGAAATTAGAACTTAAACTGTCTGCCCAGACTTTTACTCTGTGCGATCGCGGAAAAAGGCACGCGGTCGCGAAACAACTACGCTATTGCGTAACACCACTACTCACAAGAGTGCAATCGCGACCAGATCTATGCGATCGCATAGAGCAAATTTCATCCTCTCACTACCACTCCCAGCCTACTATGCGAACGCAAACATCTCCACGCGAATGTAGTGACCACTCTGCTCTACCCTGCACGATCGCACTCCTACCTACGTGATCACACTTCACAAAATCCGCCTAGCCTTAACTTATTCTATGCGATCGCGGATGAACTCACGCGATCGCAATGAACAAATCATTGTTGCTAAAACACCAGAAAAACCAGCAATCTCCCAAAGACCAAAAATGTCCATTTGAGCATCCGAAATACACCCGAGGCCCTCGGGACCTCAACCAAACCTACCACTATATCCCATAACATCGTTCAAACTTAGTTTAGCCTTCGAAACACCAAAAACAACGCAAAACCACCAAAATCATATCAAAATTAAAGCGTATGAACTTTGAAATTTCAAAATTTTGCCAAAGATGCCGAAACCACCCAAAACACGTCCGAATGATCTGAAAATTTGCACACATATCCAAAATGACATTACGAACCTGCTCCAACTTCTGGAATTCCATTCCGACCCCGATAGCCTAATTTCCACTGTCGACCGAAAATCGCCAAAAACTAACTTTCGCCAATTCAAGCCTAATTCTACACCGGACATAAAAACCACATTCCGAACACACTTCTAAGTCCCAAATCACCTAACGAGGTTTACCAAATAGTCGACTTCTGGTTGACTTTTCTAACTATTGAACCAAGATAAGAGACTAAGTGTCTCATTTCTCTCCAAAAATTTCTCCGAACCCGAGCCAACCAATCTAACACAACGTAATGAAGCTAAACCGCATATAACCAAGCAGAAATGGGGGAAACGGGGCTAAACTCTCGAAACGACCGGCCGGGTTGTTACATCCTCCCCCACTTAAACATACGTTCGTCCTCGAACGTGCCAAGAGTTGTTCTCCAAAACCATCGAACCGCTGCGTAGCCTACCATGCACATACTCAGGGGTGATACCACGTCACCCAATCCCATATAGGTCCAATAGCACAACACAATTGAAGTTTCAAAATCCAACATGACCCATAAACTTAGTACCACATTTCCACTTTTGAAGTAATATACAAGATCAAAATTCCACAACTATAAACTGAACAAGTATGAACATGCTGAAACAAGCCATATACGCACCCCGGATGAAACCACATAATACACCGCATGACTCAAACACCCATAGTGATAACTCCCAATCACAATAGCTGCTCAGAACAACCCAATACCGGTACATAACCCCTTATAAAGAAGTGCCTCACTCTAACACTTTCATATACTGCTGATGATGAAAGAAACACGTAGAAACTAGCAACCATTTGTTTGATCAGTTAGATATGAAGCTCCCCCTTCCCACACAGGAAGTATAGCAGATTTCTGAGCCGACTCCCGATATTTATCCTTCCAACTATGCTGTAGACAATTATGAAAATA
This sequence comes from Nicotiana paniculata, assembly GCA_005239505.1. Classification (NCBI taxonomy): domain Eukaryota; kingdom Viridiplantae; phylum Streptophyta; class Magnoliopsida; order Solanales; family Solanaceae; genus Nicotiana; species Nicotiana paniculata. The sequence goes on from MDKI01109827.1 coordinate 76,853, forward strand.
TTCATTCTAGGTCCAATGACCTCTTCTCATCTAACACGACCACTCTGATGACATGACACATCGATGCAATTTGAAGCCATAACCTGTGCAACTCGTGCACTCAATAGCAACATCCCCAAGTAATCAAATTATATGAAAGATTCACACGGGAGGATTATCCTGTCATTAACAATTACAATCACAACCTCATGCTAAAAGCTTGGCACTCACAGCAAAAATCAATACACACGAATCCAATACCAAAGGTCATATCCATACATAATCTCCGCTACACTGCACGATCTCACCTAACGCTGGCCCGCATGAAATACCACAAGCCACCTGGCTCAAAATCAATACTCATTCGAAATTCGAACTGAAGTACTCAAAGTGCATTGCCACAACCACGGGGAAACCGGACAATACCATGCCACACGAATCAGAAAGAACATAACCAGTACGTCTCGATCCCGCAATACTCAATACTTACCTTACTCAGATCTAGCTATAAAGCCTGATTAGAGCCGCACCATGTGTGCATATAACCAATAATCACCTCTCCTCGCAACACCGAAGGGTAGCTCATAGATCACTCCGAAACATGAATAAACTCAATCACAATCGAATGGTACATTCCTCAACAATAGAAATTCGGAGCCAACAATTTCGACCCGGTGCAAAACACACACTCATACGGGCCTACCAATAACCCTGAATCAACTCTGGTTACCCACAACAGATAGATAACTTTCTGAAAAGTTCACAATGACTGAATCATGGTACATACTAACATCCGACTAGCTTTGCTCGCATCTTCACAGTTCACTACCATAAAATAACTTGTTTATGAGAACTTTCAGTCTCGAAGTCCATGAAGCGCATGAATTACCATATCTGATCTCAATTCCACTGCTCGAATACATAGCACATCCCTAATACTCGATCAATCAATAAAACCCATTTACCCAATAGGGTACATTACGACTTGTATCGAAGAATTTCCATTACTCGAGCCATTCCACGACTCCACCTCTGCACGTCATAACTGATCCACCAATATACCTCAAACTGAAACCAATACAGCACATAATCGTTCAATCAACTTATCATTAACAGACTCCCCCACTTGGCTCAAAGACAATGATCAAGACAAATAATAACTCACAATGCCCATAATAACACAACCCGTCTAACAGCTCAGGTCATCTGCAAATCTCGCATTCACCATTATAATAGTCATGCCAACTTCCACAAGCGATCTAAACCCAATTATAACATATATCATTTACTGGTAGAAGAGAACTTACTACCGAACAACATAAGGATCACACACCCCAGGACAACCCGCACGAGATACCCTGCCGGCTTAGCCTCAAACTGATATCTCTCTCTACACTTTCAAAGATCATAACTATCATGCAATCACTACACACATATGCATCTAAACACAAACAACGCCTACCCTCGAGGCATCACAATATGCGGTATAAGAACCTGAAGCTGATGGCAGAACTAACACTTCAAAATTTTTTGCATACAATCTCTTATCCCTCAAGGTCTGAAGCACAACTCCCAAATGCTGCTCATGATCCTCCCGAGAATAGGAATACACCAATATATCGTCAATAAACACGATGACAAAAGAATCCAGATAAGGACGGAATACACTGTGCATCAAGGGCATAAAGGCTGCTGGGGCATTGGTCAGCCCGAATGACATAACCAGAAACTCATAATGACCATATCTAGTCCTGAAAGACGTATTCGGAATGTCTGGGCCCCGAATCTTCAATTGATGATAGCCGGAACGTAATTCAATCTTGGAAATGCCTTGGCACCCTGCAACTGATCAAACAAGCCATCAATACGAGGCAAGGGATACCGATTCTTTACCGTAACCCTATTCAGCTGCCGATAATCAATACACATGCGCATAGAACCATCCTTCTTCTTCACAAACAAAACTTGTGCACCCCAAGGTGACACACTAGGCCGAATGAACCCCTTGTCTACGAGTTCCTGAAGCTTCTCCTTTAATTCCTTTATCTCCGCTGGTGCCATACGATAAGTTGCAATAGAAATAGGCTGAGTGCCTGGCACCATGTCAATACCAAAATCAATGTCCCTTTCAGGTGGCATGCTTGGCAGGATTGCAGGAAACACGTCCGGAAAGTCACGGACCACAAGAACCGAATCAATAGCGGGAGTTTCACCACTAACCTCCCTCACAAAAGACAGGTACGATAAACACCCCTTCTCAACCATACGCTGAGCCTTCAGGTAGGAAATCACCCTAATAGGCACATACTCAGAAGAACCTCTCCACTCAACCCTCGGACATCCTGGCATAGCTAAGGTCACGGTCTTAGCGTGACAATCAAGAACAACATGACACGGAGATAACCAATCCATGCTTAAGAGGTGGAGAACGTAACAACCCACCGGTCATTTTGCGTTGTCAGACCCCGTTCCCATAAATGAGAATTCCCATAGCGGCTTATTGTGATTTATGACTTGCGGGGACTGGTGGTTCGGGATTCGGAAGTGTTTAGAATGCTATTGGGATATTTGGTTCCTTCAGGTTGGCCTTTAAAGCAAAGTTTGACTTCGGTCAACATTTTTAGTAACCGACCTCGGAATCGAGTTTCAACGGTTCCGGTAGCTTTGTATGATGATTTCAGACTTGGGCGTATGTTCGAAATGGGTTTTGGATATCCTGGGTGCATTTCGGCGCCCAATATTGAAATAAGAGTTTCTTAAGTCCATATTGTGGCTTGGGGCGTGTTTTTATGTTATCGAGGTCCGAACAGAATTCCGAAATAGAGAATAGTTTCGTTATGTCAATTATGACTTGCTTGAAAAATTTGGTGTCATTCCGAGTAGTATAGGTCTGTTCGGTGCATTGTTAGTGAAGTCAAGAAAACTTAAAGTTCCTAAATTTGGTTCTAGGGGTTTTGAGGTGTGATTTTGAGTTTTAGCGTTGTTTCAGGTGTTCCGAAGGCTCGAGCGAGTCCTTATTATGATTTGGGACTTGTTGGTATATTTGGATGGGGGCTCAGGTGGGACCAAGTGCCTCTCGGGCACCAAACGAGGCCAAAAACCAGCTGAAGGAGTTGCTGGTGCACCTGATCTGGTGTGACCGCAGATGCGGTTGCCCAGCGCAGGTGCGAGACCGCTCCTGTGGTCCAGGCTTCGCAGGTGCGACCCCCCAGGTGGGTTTCCCAGTTCTCGTAGGAGCGGCTTCCAGGCTGTAGGTGCGAGCCCAGGTCCTTGTCCCATTTTCCATAGGTGCGAGCAATTGCTCACAGATGCGAGACCGCAGGTGCGGTCGTCGAATCGCAGGTGCAGAAACCCCTGTAGGCAGAAAGGTCTTTAAGTGCGGGATTATCTCATTCCCACTCTATTTTCTTCCACCATAGGCGATTGTGAGAGCTTGGAAAGAGCCCCACGACCCAGCCATTGTGAGGTAAGTAAATTCTATCCTAAAGTTAGTTAATGCATGAATTCCTAGCTTAGTTAACTACCTAATTAGTGAAAAATCAAGGATTTGGGTAGTAACCTAGGGCCTTCAAAAATTTAGAAAATTACCTGTGCATTGGCTATGAATTCATACAAAAATCATATATTAATGATCCTTAGGTTATGGGTGAGTGTTTCCTTCAAGATTTTTTGAAATCCGAGCATGCGGGCCTGGGATTGGATTTTGGGATTTCTTCAAGAATGATGAATTTGACTAAATAATAGGAGAATTTCATGCTTTGAGTATAATTTGATATATTTACGTAACATTTGGTTAGCTGCGAGTCCTTTGGGTGACGAGTTCGGAGTTTCGGGCGCATTCTTGACCCGGGGAGTAGGTGCGACGCGAGGTGAGTCTCCTTTCTAACCTCGTAAGAGGGAATTATCCCCGTAGGTGTTTTAAATGCTATATGTCATAATTGTGGGGGCTACATACGTACAAAGTGACGAGAGTTCGTACGTAGCGGCTATTATTATTATGTCCGGGTAATTAGGCCCACATCATGCCTTGTGTTTTACTTGATATGAACTATATTCTTAATAAATTAAATGTTACATGCGGCTATATCCCTGAGATCATAGAATTTGAGAAAATTTGTAAGGAATTGTTTACTGAAAAGTAATTTAAAAAGGAATAATGTGTGTGCATATGACCGCTTCACAATTTACATTATGCGAGCGGGGTGTGATTTACCCCACTCTTATGGGAACGGGCCGTACGCCACGGCGGATTAGAAGATGCACTTATGGTTCGGGCCGTTCGATCCTCGGCAGTGCATAGAGAGGATTACTTTATGGAAAATATGCTCTTTTGGTTCGGGCCGTTCGATCCTCGGCAGTGCATAGAGAGGATTACTTTATGGAAAATATGCTCTTTTGGTTCGGGCCGTTCGATCCTCGGAAGTGCATAGATATGAGTACTTTATGGGAAGGTGCACTTATGGTTCATGCCGTTCGACCCTCGGCAGTGCACGGACACGACTATCTTATGAATCCGACCGGTTGTCCTTGCCCTATATGCGCATGATTTATTTGTTACTAAATTCATGGACATTGATTTGACAGATATTTAGGGGAAGGTGAAGTAGTAATTGTTTATTTATTTCTAGTACTTCCTTGGATTTCAGTGCCCTATGTATATTTGCTGCTTCACTACCTTTACATGCCTACCGTTTTCATCATATTCTGTTAAATTATATTTTTGGACCTTAGTGAGTGTCATGTCAACCTCTCGTCACTACCTCTTCGAGGTTAGGCGGAATACTCACTGGGTACATATATATTTATGTACTCATACTATGCTTCTGTACTTAATTGTATAGGTTCTGAGGCTGGTGCATCTGGTTGTCAGACCGGAGCTTGATTCTGATTATAGACGGACCTGACTTCACGGTGAGCTGCTTTATCCTGGCGATCTCCGGCAGCACCATGGGATTTCTTTTGCTTATTTCCGTCTATTTATTTCAGACAGTGGGACTGTATATTGTATCTTTTGTATATTCTGTTAGTATGCCGTAGGACTTGTGACACTCGTTCCTGGCACACACATGATCGTTATTATGGATTACTGGTCTGTATATATATTGGCTCATGCCTCCTCATGACTGATTTTGATTAAAAATTGGCTAATTATCCTTGTCGAGTTATGTCTTAAGTTTTAAGAACTGAGTATGTGTTGAAATGTTTAATCTACTAAGAAAGAACCCTTAGTAAATTGAGTGTTGGCTTTCCTGACCTTGCCGTTGGGCGCCATCACGACCTAAGTTAGGGTTTTGGGTCGTGACATCAACGTTCGCCAATTTGTGCCGAAACCTTTGTTGATTGATTTCCCAATGCACACGCAAGTGTACGTGGTCGACAAGTAATATAGGATTTTA
>MDKI01195462.1:0-10205 GCA_005239505.1 Nicotiana paniculata
GGGTGATATATATATATATATATATATATATATATATATATAGGGAGGAGCAATAAGGGTGGACTGGTGGGAGCGAGTTGCACGCCGCAACAAAGAGCGATAATAGAGAATAATTATGTTTTACTGCTTTTCAAAAATAAGGATTTGGAAAACTCCGGTTTTATTAAAAAGGTTTTCATACTCTGATTTTTACTGTGATTTAAATCGAAACTTAAAAATTTTGAGGAGTTGATTATAGCTGATATCTGAAAAGAATTATCCGAGTTGTTCTTATTTACTGTTGCAAGTTACTAGTTATTTAGTTTATTTTTATTATTATTATTATTATTATTATTATTATTATTATTATTATTATTATTATTATTAATTTCTTGCTTTATTTTATATTGTTCACATGTTATATTGTTAATGCCCCGCCATAGCCTCGTCACTACTTCGTCGAGGTTAGGCTCGACACTTACTCAGTACTTAGGTTCGGTTGTACTAATACTACACTCGGCACTCTTTAGTTCAGATCCAGGTACCGACCAGAGTTAGGAGATTTTAGTAGCTGCGTATTTTCATTGGAGACAAGAGGTAGATCTGCTGACGTTCGCAGACTCCTGGAGTATTCTCTACACTATTTAGTTTCTGTTTTATTTCATTCGAAACAGACATATATACTTCTTTCAGCCCATTATTTGTAGTATTCTTAGTAGTTCGTGAATTGTGACAGTAGACCTTGGGTAGGCTTATGGTTATATACATTTAGTTCGAGGTTCGGGTTATTTGCTCTATTATTATTATTATTCATGGAGTTAATTATTGGGAAATATTAGATTCAGTTTATCTTTAAAATTATTCTGTTATGTATAGGTAAATTTAAAGGAAAATGGTTAATTAAGTTCTAACATTGGCTTGCCTAGCAAGTATGTTGTTAGGCACCTTCACGATCCCGAGGGTTGGGAATTTGGGTCGTGACACTTCATTTTGAGATGTCATGGTTACCTATTACAAATATTCACACAATTAGCTAGATCGAATATGACTAAAATGGAACCAAAGCTGCAATCACCAAAATGCAGTCCCAAATATTGTCTAAAAACTTGCAGTATAACTTCTCAAAAATCACAGACCAACAGTCTAAAATAGTTTAGATGGAAAGCAGCAAAAGGATTTCAATATCAAGTCCATAATTCAACCAAAGTTTCTTCAAATATATGCAACTCAGTAGCTTTTTTTTCAATCTTCAAAACTCTCAGATGATAACAAGTATACCAAGAAATTTAGCAGCACTTCTTTTCAATCCAAAGTCACTAATTCAACCCCCTCTAAATTCAGCCCCAATACTGATTCTATAAACTCAAGAATGAGTCTCAAGTTTTACAGAAACGAGCAGTAGAAAAATTGATCAAACCAACAGTAGCTATCGATATCACACTCTGCTGACAAAAAATCAAACACCTCATAGGCGGCAAGAAATGCAGCAACAGGAACATCCAACAGCTCAAAATGCTTTCAAGACATAACCAATTTACGATATCGATAAATTATTTTACCGTAGAAAAAGAAAAAGCAGTAAAGTCGGCATTTTTTTGAGATATCAAGAAACATAGAAAAAGCCAAAAATCAAGAGAGAAATAAAAGTTGTTACAATGGAAAGAGAAGCTGAAAGTAAGAGACCATCACCTTGAAACTTATTAATTGTAGGAGATTGAATTTTTCGTGGAAGATTAGAAGAACTGAAGGGAAGAGTTTGAGGTTTCTAACTCTTTGGTTTGTCCTTTGGAAGAGCTGATGAGGGCAGAGGGCTTGAGATGTGAAATGTTATAGGGATTCAAAGAGGGATTGTTGATTGGTAAAAATGATAAAACAAGCGGGTTACTTTTATTTTACCCGATTCATCTATTAATTCGGACCTTGCCCTGCCCTAACCTATTAATTTTTTTAGAAAATAATATTTTACCCTGCCCTGCCCACCCTATTTAAATTTTCTCTGCCCCGCCCTACCCCAATTGCCATCCCTAGACGTGGTTGAGGACACTAAAGAGTAAATAAGTGGGCTCGGTTGAAAAAAGTAGGGTCCATATAGGGGATTACATATCAGCAAAAGGGAAATTTTTCTGCGATTTATAAATTCTACAATAATCTATTTTTCAGGGGCATTTGCATCTATACCCAGTTTTTAGGTCACATTTTAATTTATATCCCCTTTGTACAAAAAAATACAAGCGTACCCACTTTTCGGGTAACTTCAGACATACGAGCTTAAAGTAGCAAAAATTTATGTCTGAAGTTTAAACTTCAAAATTTTTTGCCTGAAGTGTAGCCTTATCAAAACAAAACTTAAGATTTTTTACCTGAAGTTTGGCCTGGATTTCAAAGGCAATCACGCAAATTTCAGTTCCTAGTGCAATGGCAAACTTCAGTTCAATAAAATTACATCATGTTTTGGCTGAAGTTTTTGTTTTGTAATTGCTGAACTTTAGCATTCTAGGAGCTGAAGTTTTGTTTTGTATTTACTGAACTTCAGCATTCTAGGAGCTGAAGTTTTTATTTATATTTGCTAAAGTTTAGCATTCTAGGAGCTGAAGTTTTTATTTATATTTGCTGAACTTCAGCATTCTTAGAGCTGAAGTTCTGTTCTGTTCTGTCTTTCTTTGAAGTTATATGGCTTTAAAATATAATTTAAGCCCAATTTAGGATTAAAGTTTAGGATTCTACCAAGCAGCGTTAAAGAAATCCTCATTAGACTATCAAGCAGCCAACGAAGCAATTAGTTGCAAATTTTTTTATCACAACCTCTGTCATTCACCATCGAAATAACAACAGACAAAAATGTATACTTCATATCCAATCAATAATACTTATACATAGTCTCATGGTTTTGAGAGAGAAAAGAAGAAGAAAAGAAGAGGAGGATGAAAGGAGCGCATAGGTCAGGAGGAAGAAGAGGAGGCATCTGAAGTTGTAAAAATTAGGGTATAAGTTAAAGAATTTTAAAAATATGGGTATAGATTAAATCCGTGCAATTTTTACATTTATTCGGCCAATAGAGTTTCTAATTAGTTTGATCTCTAGTAATTCAAATAAAGAGCTGATTATTGAATGATATTAAGTTGGGGCCCACATGGTCATGATAAACATCAAAAGGCCCACGGTACATTTGTTGACGATAGATATGAAAATGAAGCTCAGGTGGGGCCCATAGGGACAAAGCACACCCACTATAGCATTCTGCAAAATACCAAAAATATCCTCATGGTCAAGCTAGCATGTTTAGGGAGAGCTGCTTAACCCTCACTTGGATGGGTGGATTTGGAAAAACCTACAAAAATTTCAACCCGCCCCGCCCCGCATAGTTATTTTTTTAGTTTTCAACCCGTCCCTCTTGGACCCGCCTCGCCCCGCATAGTATTCGTGCTAGTGAAGAAGAATGTGAAATTTTAGTTGAAATAATTTCTTTTTTCAAAAAAGCTAAAATTTAAAGTTGCCCCGCATTAAACCCGCAATCCACCCCGCTTTAAAAATTTAAATTTTTTTTTTAACCCGCCGCGCCCCTGTGATGACCCAAAAGGTCATCTTATGATTTAAGACACCATTCTGGGCTCATTAGCCTAAAATACATTAATTTAATATACCTCAATTTGCGTGCACAGTATGGGCGTAAATCCGAAAAGCCTCTATGTGAAAATATAAGAAATAATAATTTCTAGAGTTAAAATTTGATAAACATTTTCAGTAAACAGACCCGGACCCGTGTTCCGACGGTCCCGGAAGGTCCACAGTAAAATATGGAACTTGGCATATGACCGGAATTGAATTTCGAGGTCCTAACTTTAGAAATGAATTTTTTTAAAAATTGTTATGCTGAATTTTAAAGGAAATAAAGAAATGAATTAATTTTTGAACTCGTTGGTATCGGGCCCTTATTTTGGTTCCCGAGCCCAGTACAATTTTGTTATAATGTTTAAGTCCTATCTGTAAAATTTGGTAGAAATCGGAGTTCATTTGACGTGATTCGGACATTCGGTTGAGAAAATAGTGAATTTGAAGTGTTATTGAGAAAATCATAATTTTTGATGTTAAATTCGTAGTTTTAGGTGTTATTTTTGTGATTTGATAGCACGAGAAAGTCTGTATGATATTCTTAGACTTGCGTGCATGTTTGGTTTGGATCCCCGAGGGCTCGGGTGAGTTTTGGATAGGCTACGGGGTGTTTCGAACTTATAAACTTTCTACTGTCATAACTGCTACTGGTGCACTGACTCGTTCCTCTTCGCGATCACGAAGCATCTCCCGTAATCGCGAATAGTAAATGCACAAGGGGTCGTTTTGTTCTTCTCAAGCGCGGAGTATTGGATGCGAACGCGAAGAACTAGGGGGAGTACCCTTCGCGAACGCGTTTTGACTTACGCGAACACGATGTGTTAATGGACCTGGGGGGAGGGGAGTCCATTTCTTCTACGCGAACGCGGCCACCTGGTCACGAACGCGATGACCATAGGTCACAAAGCATCGTTAACGCGAGCCTACCTACGCGAACGCGAACGCGAAGGCCATTAGGCTGTAATACTCCGCGATCGCTACAGGCCCATCGCGAATGCGATGAAGGCTTGCCCAACGATTAAAAACAGAACATTAACACGGGAATAAGCCATTATTTCATATTTTCAAAACCAAGAAGACCTAGAGGCGATTTTCAATATAAAAGTTTTTCCCCAAAGTGTTGGTAAACGATTCTAAACTATTTTCTTTCGATTACCCATTGTTTTTCATAACTTTTCAAACAAAAATCAAGAGTTTTCATGGTAGAAATTGGGGGTTTGGGTAGAATTAGGGAATTTTGTAAAATTAAAATTTAGACCTCGAGTTGGGGTCGGATTTCGAATCTGACTATATATTCGGGCTCGGGGGGAATGAGTAAACGGAATTTGGTTTGAACCCCGAGTTTGGACCATGCTTGGCCGGATCGATTTTTAACTTTTTTGGAAAAACATAGGAAAACCATATTTTTGCATTAAAGTTAGTTCCTTTAGCACTAATTAATGATGTTGAACTAATTATGATTAGATACGAATGGTTTGGAGGTGAATTCGAAAGGAAAAGCTGTAATTGAGCAGTGAGTGGCCTGCGAGATTGAGGTAAGTGTTTGGTTAACTTTGACTTGAGGTATTAGGAATCCCCGACTTAAATGCTATGTGAAATTATATGTGTGTGGTGTATAGGTGAGGTGACGAGTACCTATGCGCCACCAAATTATCTATTTAGCATGTCCCCTTCCTCATTTCTAATTTATTATATTCCTGTCTTAATTGTTTCATGACTATTAATGCTTCCATGTCTACTTGTTTTTGTCCACTTGTTTTCTTAAATATATTGTTTCACTTATTTGAAAGAATTAATTGTTCCTTAGCTTCGTTGTGGTACATTAATGGTTGAGCTGGTGGTCAGTGTCTCATGATACATTACGGTTGGTTTCGCTGTGTAGTAATAATTAGTAAAGTTTCTTAATTGTAACACTTTCTGTTTACATTAGTTGAGATATAAATATTGTGAAGGATTTTGATCTAAATTATGAAACCCTTATTATAAATGGTGAAATGTGATTATCTGGTGGGAGTGGGTTGCACGCTGTATCAAGGAGTAATAAGGGTGGACATGTGGGATCGGGTTGCACACCGCAATAGGAGGAATAAAGGTAATATATATGTTGAGGAGTAATAAGGGTGGACAGGTGGGATTGGGTTGCATGCCGAAACAAGGAGTAATAAGGGAGAATATTCATGTTGTTACTAGTTATATGATGGAAACTTGAATACGCACTGTTTTATTTGTTGTTTCATATTCTTCTTTTACCATTATTTAAATTGTAACATGGAAATTCACATAAGGATTGGTTATAGATGAGATCTAGAACGATAGCTGGGTTATTTATTTATTTACTTATTGCTTGTTACTGTTTCATTTAGTTTAGTATTTGCTTGTTGCTTTATTAAACATTGTATACAAGTTATATTATAAATTCCCTGCCATAGCCTCGTCACTACCTCGTCGAGGTTAGGCTCCGCACTTACCAGTACATAAAGTCAGTTTTACTGATACTTCATTCTGCACTTCTTGTGCAAATCCAGGTTCCGATCAGAGTTGATTTCGAGTAGTAGCTGATTGTTCGTATGGAGACACGAGGTAGATGTTGACATCCACAGATTCCTGGAGTCTTCTCCATATTATTTATTTACTGTTTTATTTAATTCAAAACAGTCATATATTTTCTTTGAGCCAAATATTTGTAGTAAATTATTAGTAGTTCATTAATTGTGACTCCAAACCCTGGGTATCTAGATATTATCATTAGTTTCGTGATATCATTTTATTACTTCATACGTTATTTTGATATCATCTATTGGATAGTATTAGACTTCTTATATGTTTTTAATTGTTTTAAATGTGGAACCCTATGATGTTGGCTTGCCTAGCAAGAATAACATTAGGCGCAATCACGGTCCCGATGGTGGGAAATTCGGGTCGTGACAAGTTGGTATCAGAGCACTAGGTTGCCTAGGTCTCACAATTCACGGACAAACTTAATAGAGTTTGAGGGATCGGTATGGATACGTCTGTACTTATCTCTTAGAGGCTATAAAAGTTAGGAACAAGTTCACTTTATTTCTACTCTGTCGTGCGATTCTATTTATCCCAAATACTGATTGAACTCTTCTATTCTCTCGCAGATGGCGAGAACACGTACGTCTTCTTCCGATGATCAGCAACCGGATCCTCCTGTAGTAGGAGCTCCTACAAGGGACAGAGGTCGAGGTCGTGCCAGAGGCCGAGGCAGGGGCAGGACTTAACCTAGTGCTCAGGCAACAACTCCAGTTGCGGAGCCCCAGATAGAGATTGACGGGAGGGATGGGGGGGGGGGGTCCAGCTCAGACCGTTTCGGCGGGACCATCTCAGGTTCCAGAGGGGTTTGTTGCTACCCCTGTGCTTCAGGATGCCTTGGTCTTATTAGTAGGCCTTATAGATAGTGTAGCCCAGACTGGTGCACTCCCTGGGGCAGCAGCCATATCCCAGGATGGAGAAGGTGTCCAGACTCCTGCTACCCATTCTCCTGAGAAGATTACTCCTCAGACTCAGACCCCAGCAGCCAATCCAGTTGGGGTAGTTCAACCAGTTGTTGCACCACCGCTTGTTGATAGGGCAGATATGTCATCCGATGCTTTATGGAGATTGGACAGGTTTATCAAGCTTTTCCCTGTTCATTTCAGCGGTTCCACTTTAGAGGACACCCAGGAATACCTTGATAGTTGTCATGAGGTTCTTCGGAACATGGGTATTTTGGAGACCAATAAGGTCGATTTTGCTGCTTTTAAGATGACTAGTTCTGCCAAGAAATGATGGAGGGATTATATACTGACTAGACTAGCTGGGTCACCTGCTCTGACTTAGGATCAGTTTTCACATCTCTTCTTGGAGAAGTTCCAGCCTATCACTAGTAGAGAGGAGCGCCATTGTCAATTTGAGCGTCTTTAGCATGGCAGCATGATTCTTACCCAGTATGAGGCTTGCTTTGTGGATTTGGCTCGTCATGCTACTCGTTTGCTACTCACACAGAGAGAGAGAGAGAGGGTTAGGAGATTTATTGAGTTTCTTGCTCAGCCGATGAAATTGTAGATGGCTAAGGAGACAAGGAGCGAGATATCTTTCTAGGATGCGGCCAATGTGGCCAGAAGAGTTGAGGTGGTTCTCAAATTGGGAGGTCAGGGTTCAGACACGATTGATTCAGCGGTTCCTCATCTGGAGGCAGGGTTTCTTTCAGTATAGGCCATTTTTCCAGGCCATTTCATTTAGCACTTCAGGCATCTCATGGTACCTCAGGTGGTCGTGGTTCTTATATGCCTCCTTCTACTCACCCAGCCTATAGTGCACCTCCAGCTCCTATCAAAGCACCCTCTCTTCAGAGTTATTATCGTGGTAAGCCAATTCGTCAGGGTCAGTCTCAGTTTTCAAAGCCACAGTATCAGGACAGATGCTTTGAGTGTGGTTATTATGGGCATATTCGGAGATCCTGTCCGATATTGTCGGGTAGTCAGCCTCAGTATCAGGGTTCTCGTGCTATAGTTTCGTCACCAGCTACCGCACCACTTGCCCAGCCAGCCAGGGGTAGGGATCAGGTAGCCAGAGGTAGGGGCCAGACTGTTAGGGGTTGAGGCTAACCCACTAGAGATGGAGGTCCGCTTGTCATAGGTCGTCCCAGAGATGTGGTTCAGGGTGGTGGGGCCCAGCCCCGATTGTATGCATTTTTGGCCAGACTTGAGGCGGAGTCCTCCGATGCTGTTATCACAAGTACCATTTCAGTTTGCAATAGAGTTGCTTTATTTTTGTTTGATTCAGGGTCTACTTACTCTTATGTGTCATCTTATTTTGCTTCGTATTTGGTTGTGCCCCGCGATTCCTTGAGAGTCCCTGTTTATGTGTCTACGCCCGTGGGGGATGCTATTGTTGTAGATCGTGTGTATCGTTTGTGTGTGGTCGTTATTGAGGGTATTGAAACTAGTGTGGACCTTTTGCTTCTTGATATGGTGGATTTCGATGTCATATTGGACATGGATTGGCTGTCACCTTATTATGCCATTTAGGACTGTCACGCCAAGACATTTACATTAGCTTTGTCGGGGTTACCTCGATTAGAGTGGAGAAGGACTCCTGGTCATTCTTCCAGCAGGGCTATTTCTTATATGAAGGCTCGTCATATGGTCGAGAAGGGATGTTTGGCTTATTTGGCCCATGTTCGTGATTCTAGTGTGGAGGCTTCTTCTATAGATTCCATTCCTGTTGTTCATCAGTTTTCAGAGGTGTTTCCTGCAGACCTTCCGGGGATGCCACCCGACAGAGATATTTTATTTTTGCATTGATGTGGCTCCGGGCACTCAGCCCATTTCTATTCCTCGATAACGAATGGCCCCACCAGAGTTGAAAGAATTAAAAGAACAGTTGCAAGAATTGCTGGATAAGGGATTCATTAGACCTAGTGTCTCGCCTTGGGGCGCACCGATTTTGTTCGTGAAGAAGAAAGATGGATCGCTGATAATGCGTATAGATTACTGGCAGTTGAATAAAGTCACTATCAAGAATAAGTATCTATTGCCGAGAATTGATGATTTGTTTGATCAGCTTCAGGATCCAAGGTGTTTTCAAAGATCGATTTGAGATCGGGCTACCATCAGTTGAAGATTAGGGCGTCCGATGTACCTAAGACAGCCTTACAGACGAGGTATGGGCACTATGAATTTCTGGTGATGTCTTTTGGCTTGACTAATGCCCCAACAACATTTATGGACTTGATGAATTTTTTGTTAAATCCTTATCTGGATTCCTTCGTAATTGTGTTCATTGATGACATTCTAATATGCTCCCGCAGTCAGGAGGAGCATGAGAATCACCTCCGGATAGCGCTTCAGACTTTAAGAGACAATCAATTGTATGCTAAATTTCTAAAGTGCAAATTTTGGTTGGATTCAGTAGCTTTCTTGGTCACATCGTATCAGCAGAGGGTATTCTGGTAGATCCTAAGAAGATAGAGCCAGTCAAGAACTGGCCTAGACCCACTTCAGCCACAGAGATCAGGAGCTTCTTAGGTTTGGTAGGTTAGTACCATCGTTTTGTGGTTCCCCATTCAAATGGTCGGATGAGTGTGAGGCGAGCTCTTAGAAGCTCAAGCCAGCCTTGACTTCAGCACCGGTGTTGGTTTTACCACTAGGTATAGGATCTTTCACAGTATACTGTGATGCCTCCCATGTTGGGCTCGGAGCGGTATTGATGTAGGAAGGCAGAGTGATTGCATATGCGCCTCAGCAGTTTAAGGTTCATGAGAAGAATTATCTTGTCCATGACTTAGAGTTGGCAGCCATTGTTCATGCATTGAAGATTTGGAGGCACTATCTCTATGGTGTGTCGTGTGAGGTTTTCACGGATCATCGCAGTCTTCAGTACTTGTTCAAGCAAAAGGATCTTAATTTGAGGCAGAGGAGATGGTTATAGTTATTGTAAGACTATGATATCACTATATTGTATCATCAGGGGAAGGCCAATGTGGTGGCCGATGCATTGAGTAGGAAGGTAGTGAGTATGGGTGATCACGCTCAACTATGTCCTATAACAAGACTAAACGGGCGCTGCAAATATAATCTGGGGTATTAAGCCCAAAGTCGATCCCACAGAGA